>BJCO01522383.1:0-15111 GCA_018326465.1 Flaveria floridana
GTTGTTGTGTGTACGTCATTAGGTTTGGTTGTATAAAACTCATGGTATGTGATTTTGCTTGCTTATAACTTTATGCACGGTATTCCACAACAAACACTATACAGCATCAATTACATGTTTACAATTCAAACCTGCGAAGCTCACCAATATTATTGTTGACATTTTTGAGCATATTTTTCAGGTAACAATGAGAACTGAAGATCTAGGAGTGCTGCTTTAGTGGAGACCCTAGGTTGCATCATAGATACATATTAATATACATGTGCTATTTGCCATTAGGTATTCCAAAACAGAACAGGCCTCTGTTTTTGGAAATAATTTACCCAATTCACTTAAACTATGGCTCTGATACCAACTTGTAAGGCCCCGTTCCCGGATACCTTACAGTTGGTCATTCATTGCATCATAGATACATATTAATATACATTTCATAAGATAAATAGCGGAATTACGTTAGCAAAATCCATTTTCTATTATTAATAAATACTGTTGTTAAGCAATATAATAGGGTTTAAGTTATAAAAGATTGTTTAATTGCATTACAAAACAACAATATCTTAACATAAGAATGGATGTCAGTCTTTTCTCGCCGAGTAGCTTCACCCTCGTGCCATCCTCAGCAATAATTACATGCCAACTAAAAATGTATAATAGTCAGCGTTATTGAGTGAGTTCTAGTTTTAAAAGTGTTAAAATACCTTGTATAATTTATGTATGAAAATAGTCTTTCAAAAAATACTTTCTTTACTTTTGTACGTGAGCATGCATCAACTATACAACAAGGTAATGATTTCCTTCTTTACTGTATCCCTTTGTTCATTTCGTACTCTTCAACTTTATCTTTCACTGTCTATGTGGACCAATGAGCAATACTCTAAACTATCTGCGTGAAAAACTGGTGTTGGGCCTGTAGTCTATCAATAGACTATGATCACTGTACACGAGGCTGACCCAGTCACCTAGGGTATGCTACAAAGGTCCGTCAATCTCAATTGATTGACCCTGTGTGCATCCTTTGGGGTAGCTAACCCGCATCACAGTTGAGCTAACGACAACATGGTCGTGCACCTCCTATGTGCTTGCAAGACTTTTATTATTTTAATTATGTTCCACTTCTCTTTATCATTACTCTTTCACTTTGTTAATAATAATACTTGCATTTATGATCATAAACATACCACATAAGCCATACAATAATAAATTATTTTGGACATGAGAACAACTTATAATAATGCAATATAATAACAATTAAAAACCCTAAAGTCAGACTTGGGTCAAACCATAATGATTCTGTTTTTCTCAAAATTTTAGAAAAATATTCCAAGTGTTCTAGGTGCATGAGCACTATGCAGGCGCATGAGGCCTGTTTAGGCGCATGGGCACTATTTGGGCATTTTAACACTTGGGCGTCTGAGCCATTTCAGGCGCATGGGTACTATTTGGGCGTTTTAACACTTGGGCGTCTGAGCCATTTCACGCGTGTGGGCATTATTTGGGTGTTTGGATTATACTTAGGCGTCTGAGACTAAGTCCTAGACGCATGGAATACTGTTCAGCCACATGGGCTTATACTTAGAAATTCTAAGGTATTTTCTAGATGTACGGGGCACTGTTTGGGCGGTTGGGCCCTGTTTGGACGTATGGGCAACCTGTTGAGCATGTTTCTATGTTGTTTCTAGTCCCAAACATCATATTTTCCTAATCTAAGTTTAATCCTACTATTCTAAGCATTAACTAACACATAACAACCATAACATATCAACATACATGCATGGATACATACGGCTACTCATATAACTTTTGCAAAACAATGGTTTTACATACATTTTCAGCCCCAAAGAATGTTTATAACAAGTAAATTACGGGGTCTAAAACTCACCTTAGCTGCTTTCAAGCTTAAACTCTTCCACTTGAACTTTTCAAAAGATTCTAACACCTAGACATGACCAAAACACATAAACCCGAACATTCATACACTTAAGAACATATATTCTCGGTTTCATGGTCAAAGCACAACAAAACCGAGTCAAGTAAACATGAATTACCTTCCAAATCGTGAGAACTTCTTCTTCTTCTTCTTGAACAACTGAGAGAAAACCCTGTTTTCTTTCTTCTTCTTTTGTCGACAAAAAGCAGATGAAAAAGGTTGATATGGGCGGTCATACCCATATATATTATATTATTTGACTTTTGTACTATTTCATAATTTGGCCCCCTTCACTTGTGCTCATTTTCCTTTTATGGAAGATAAATTTATTTCTCTCTTACTTTAACAAAGTTTCGGGTGTTATACTCGAGCTATATGCAACAATCAACTACCACGGTCACCCTAGTAGATCTCCCTATAGTACTTTCTACCTCAGAGGTGTTGTCTATACTTTTAGCTCTACATTTTAACATGGCACAAAAGGTTGTAGATATAAAACTCTTGCTAGCACCAGAATTAAATAACAAAGAAGCAAGAACATTATTGATCGGGAACGTATCTGTGATAGCATCCCGGGTAAACCTTTGCTTCCTCCTAAGACATGGTGTAGGCCCTTGCCTTGGCCTTTGGCTTCTCAAGCATCTTCTCCTGATATCTAGCCTTAGACTTCACAAACTTTCATGGCACTCCAACCAACTTTCTTTTCGGTTCATTCCCTAGCAAAAATATGGTAACTTTCTATCTTAAATATTAGATCTACATGTAAAACATGTTTAAGTATGTATATCATTCCCAAAATCTATAGAAAACATAAAAGTGAGGATCTAGAACTCACCCTTTTACGTAGAACTCGTGAGAAGCCTCAACCCGATGAGTATGAATCGAGATCTACATAACTATATGTAAAGGTGACAGCTTTATCTATGAAAATGGTGTGTAAACAACCAATAAACATAGATTTAGCCTAGATCTATCATATAGTACATAAAACTTGGTACCTTCGCTTGAATTCTTTGATTTCTCTCTTTAACTGTAGTCTCTCTCTCTCTAACAACCTTTGTTATTAAGAAAGCTTGCATGGAGCGGCTAACCTTCTATTTAAAAAGGGGTTTTATGGTGTTGGACTTTTATTTGTCCATCTTTAATCCCTTTATTCATTTAAACATAGAATCACCCCCCCCCCTTTTATTCCGTCTTTAATTGGGTTATAAAGCTCTAGGTATTACAGGGACACATAAAAGATTCTGGTTTTAATTATATTTCTCTTGTCATGCCCCCATTTGTGTTCCATGTCGTCACAATCATAACTTCTACCACTATAGGAATATTGTAGTGTCTTTTGGCATCACTATGGTTTATCATATGTAATAGTAATATTGGTTTGGAGTTTTCTATATTGTTTACATTGTTATTCTTTTTTTCCATTTTTTCTATTATATGTTTTTTAACACCAAGATTTCATTGTTTTCTTTTTGGTTCTAGAGTGTCTGAATTTTTTCGCTTTGTTAACTAATATCAACATAATCCTAAAAAGTTCATTTAAAATGTAATTCACATGAATTCCTTGTATCTTTATATGAAACAAAATATCATTAACAATAGATGCGCAAAAGAATTTATGTTAACAATGCTTAATTTACTGACATTCCTAATTCTATATAGTGTAATTCATGATTCGTAAAAATTTATGAATCAAATTATATAGGTCAAGCTAGTTCATACATGACATGTAAAACTATAAAATTTCATATTAGTTTCTTAAAATCAATATTTGGACATAACTTTCATTGGTATTTCTACTATGTTAAGTTAAAAGAATAGGAGTTGTTTAAGGTTATTGTTGGATCGGGGTCGGTTAAGACAAACAAAAACTTCTTTTATGATCAATAACTAACGAATGTGGAATCTAAGTTAGTTACTAACTATCACAACACAAATACTTTGAGTAAAGATAAACACAATAATATCTTTCAAAATATTTACTTGATTAATTTGTTTTGTACAAAGATTACGATTCGGTGGATACAATCGAATGTCTTGAAAAGCTTGCCTTTATTATACAAGTGTGAGGACTTTTATACTAAACAATAAAAAAAATATTACATATTCAGATGCTACAGTTGAACAGGTAATCTGTGTATCGTAGTTGGCAGCTTCAGTATTATATTTTCTCTTAAAGGTGAAACACAGCAGCCATCGACACATACATTCTTGTTCTCCGTGGCAGTTGACCGGCAGATAATGAAGTTATCTACTGATCGGCAGTTTAACTATATGTGCTAATATGCGGTCTTTCAGCACATGTACGCATATCAGCACTTGTAGTTCCCCAGTTGCTTGGCATATGCTGATCAACAGTCATTGAGCATATGCCATCCGACACTTGATTCAGCATTTGACCTGATTCGACAGTTGAAGGCCAATGCTGAAATCCAGAGTTTTCGGCAGATTCAACCTTTATAATTCAAAAGTTACCATATGTTTAGGGCAATATTTCATAACAATTATTATATAAGTAATATTTAAATAAGTTGTTGTTTGATTGTTTTTTCTAACTATTTCCTTGGTTTAGTGGTAACACATATACCTTTTGGCATAAGTGCCCCAAGTTCGATCTAGGTATAGTTTTCTTTTATTTCATACATATTTTTTAAAATATTTCTGTTTCTTACATGTTTTGTATTTTTTTATTGTTTGCATGTTGTTTAATTATTTTTATTTTCCTACATGTGTACATGACATAATACGATGATTCATCGGAACAAGCCTGGCAGACCTAGAAAAACCCAATTTACATTATTGGACAAATCAACCAACTTAATAGAGTAAATCAAAAAGGTACCAAACACTAAAAGCTATAAAAATCTTTATTTTGTTCTCAACAACTAGGCAGCCATTATAACTGTACTAAGTCCCCATCTTGCATCATTCCTATCCTTATCTTATACCTCATTAGTATGCATATATGCTAATGTTTAATTCAATGCATTTGATACTTTATCATAGTGTATTATTTTCTTTTGCTGGGTTGAGTTATATAAAAAACACCGCTTGATTTTATTCTTGTTTAAAGGCTCTAAAAATTATTGAGCCGTCCATTCATTTCTCGTGTATGGAGTTCACTCTCCCATAGTAGTATTTCATTTCTTTTGTCATGATTACATAGAATCAACTCCAGGGTAATATTATATGAGCCCAACACATGCAAATCCAAGATACTGTCTAGGGTAGAAACTCTACAACCTTGGAGGATAATATCCATTTGGTTGTCCAATTAACTAATAATCATATGAAGGTCGGATCTTTGACAAGAAAGGGTAGTAAGAAGACTACTGAAAAAGTAACTGCTAAAACAACCAAAAAAGATAAACCTAAATCCTTTAAGAACAAGAAGAGGAAGGCTAAATCTCAAAACTTTGATATGGACTCCTGATGTTCCAGTCACTCCAGCATTTCAAGCCGGCTTCTGTTAACCAAGCCCCAGAGAAAAAGCCTTACATTTGAACATTCCTGCACTATAATATCTGCAAATATCATCATCCTAGTAACGGATTGTGTCATTAGTTTACCAACTATGGTCATATTGGCCATACTTTCAACATATGCAGGAATGCTACTAAGGCTCTGGCTAATACACATGTTGCCTAATCTCCTCCCACTATTATCCAGGGTCGTGCCTATTATTAGTGTGGTGATTTGCACCATTTTTGCAACTGATGCAGTTTGTTAATGTTGTTCCAACGACTCAAGGTCGTGCTTCGAGCTAAGCTACAAGTCTCGATCTATACGAAAGGCATTGGTTTTTTCTTTCTTTCGCCAATGCTCATCAAGCTTAAAACAAAAACGATGTGGTGAATGGTACGTTCCTAATCAAAAACTGATATGCCTTAGTTTTATTCAGTATCAATGTTGATAAGAGTTTTGTATTCCTAGAATTTAAGCCTTTACTTACTAGTGCCCAAACTAAGTTAGGAAAAACCTTTACAAAAGAAATAGTCGATGGAAATTCTATTACGACTAATTTTATTAGTCCAAATTGTACCCGTGAGCATAATTTTCCTATCAACTTTACACTGTTGGAAATTTTGATTTCATAGTATGCATGAATTAGTTTTCTAAGAACCATGCAAATATTTTTTTTTAACAAGTTCAGTTGGATTCCTCTTTCATTTGGACTTGTCTTAAATATCTATGGGGAAAAGCCTTTCAAATGGCTTAAACTCTGTTAGGACCGTGTACGTACGGAGTACTAATTGATTCTTCGTTATACCGGATCAAATAGTGCGGAATCCTATTTGATTGGTGATCCAATCAGGGAGAACGTAATCAAGATCAATCCTAACGATTAGAAAATGTTAAGAATGGACTAGGAATGATCTGGGACGTTCTATGAACTTGGAATGAACGAACTGGACGCTCTGGGTCGACTAGGGTTTCACGTATTCGAAGTGTTTTTTTTCACGAATTAGGTGGTATTTATAGGTAAGGGTTTCTCATTCGTGCGACTGAACCATTCATATGGTTCAGTCGTGCGATTGAGCTATGCGTTTGATCCATACGCACGACTGAGCCTTCAGTCGTACGACTGGTTCAATCTCATGCTTCAGTCTTACGACTGATCCAGACTCCTGGTTCAATCGTGCGACTGAGCCATTCGCATGAAGTTATTCATGAGTATGGTCCATTGGCATGGCCCATTCGCATGATGACTTCATAATGTTAGGTTTGAATGTGTTAATTATCATAACATTAAGCATATCAATTCAAACAACCATCTACCTATATAATCTATCAACCATTCATTGCACAACCCATTAATGAAACATTTAAACATTATAATCATCCACAACCACTTGCATTTCATTAATCAACTTTCAATTACATATAAGTAAGACATTACAAAGATATTACATTGAGATCAGAATCTAGGTACATATGTATCAACAAACTCGATATTGTCTTGCCTCGTCTGAGATGCAAGAGCTTCCTAGCTAGATGCAAGAGCTTCTTAGTCGATATTGCCTTGCCTCGTCTGGTATTGTCTTGCCTCGTCTGGTATCCCTCATATCCATCAAGTCAAGTTCTTAATCGATATTGTGCTTGGTACAGCACCTGTGGAAAAGTCTCCATATTGTCTTGCCTCGTCTGAGATGCAAGAGCTTCCTAGCTAGATTGAGGAACTTTCTGATAAATATTTCATTCATCTAAGTTTCTCACCTTGGGGAGCTCTAAATTTTTTTATGAAGAAGAAGGATGGTTCAATTTAGATGTGTATTAGTATAAGGAACTCAACAAACTCACTATCAAGATTTGATACCCCTTAGTAAGAATTGATGATCTATTTGATCAACTTCAAGAAGCATCTCATTTCTCCAAGATCGATCTTTATTTGGGTTATCGTAAGCTTTGAGTACAATAATGACATTCCCAAAACAACTTTACATGCAAGATATAGCCACATGAATTCATGGTTATGCCTTTTGGTTTGACCGATGCACCTGTTGTGCTCATGGATTTGATGAACCGTGTGTGCAAACCATACTTGGACAATTTTTTATTATATTATTCAAATTCGAAATTTGATCATAAATAACATCTTCGTTTGATCCTTGAACTTCTGAAGAAAAGAAACTTTATGCCAATTTTTCCAAGTGTGAATTTTGGCTTAAGAAAGTACAATTTCTTGGTCACATTGTGAATGAGAAAGGAATGTACATGGATCCTCCAGAGATTGAGGCAGTGAAGAATTGGATTAAACCTAAAAATCCAATCGAGATTCGGTCATTCCTTGGTCTAGCCAGTTATTATCATTGTTTCGTTTCTTGAAGATCGTTTTGCCACCCACGGTCTAACTAATTAGGATAAGCCTTTTATGCAGGGCCAGATAAAGAGAAACCCTTTAAAACTCTTAAGAAAAAGCTATGCAATGCGCCAATTTTAACCTTACTTGTGGAAATGATGATTTTGTTGTCTATTGCGATGCTTCTGAGCACGGTCTTTGTTGTGTTCTTATTCAATAATGAAAATTCATAGCTTATCCCTCAAGGCATCTCAAGATTCAAGAAAAGAACAATACAACTCATGATCTTGATTTGGGTGCTCTTATTTTTACACTCAAAATCTAGACATAATATCTTTATGGCACCAAGTGTGTTGTATTCACTGATCATAAGAGCCTACAATATATATTTAATTAGAAAGCATTGAACATGAGACAACGATGATGGATCGAATTACTTAACGACAATGATTACGAGATTTGTTATCATAGAGATTTGTTAAGTTTTGCAACATTTGCAACCCGAGGAAAGTGTCGGCGATAGTGGTGGCTCTATGCAGCAGCATACGGTGATTGTGTGATGGTCACAGTCAAACGAAGACGGGAAGGGGGTTGACGACAATTGGGGAACCCTAATCCCCGTAGTCTCGTTTGTGGTTCTTGTATTATTAACACTTAATAATTTTTATGTAATTAAATTTTAACTACATATAAACCCTTGTGATTTTACTAGTTAACCTTTAATTAGATAACAACATTTTAAATTATAAAAATGTTTAATTAATTAGTTATTAATTAATGGTTAATCCCATTTTGATTATTTCTCTGAATAACTAATCAGCATGATTAAACCGTAATTTGTTAATGGTAACGTGGAACCATTACACTTTAATACTGTGTTGTCGTCCATTGTGTAACTCTTTGGATCGTATGTCGATAGTAACATCAAAAATATCGATGATCAGACATCTAATATTCAACAGTTTTTAATTTTTTATTTATTTGCCCACACATGTGTATGTAGATAGTATAACATATACATGACTTGCACACATTTAGTTTACAAATTTGTTTATCGTTTCACTTTGAATTTTAAGATAAATGATTATATTTCAATCATTTTTATATAAAACATAAGAAAACTTGCATACTGATAGCGATTCTCATAGTTTTGAAGATATTTGTGAGTTCATTATCGATTTGAACCTGACTATTTAACCCTTTATTTTTACTAACAGATTTATATATATTGATTTTGTGGTATTGTAATTGTTTAAAACTTTAGTAATTGTTTTTTATGTTAAGAAATGTAACTTTGATTATAGGTGATTGCTTTTTGAAATAAAGTTTTACATTTTTATATTTGAAGATGTAATTTTATTGGTTTTAAATTATAAAAGGCTTAAATTTGAGAAATAGATAATATATAATCGATAGTTTTAAGAAGATAAATATGTAAGTATCCTTTAATAAAAACAATGGTAAAATAGTTATGCAATAAATAATAAATAGTTTAATGAGACAGTTTTTGGTTGTTCGCGCTAAGAGCACTCATGTGCTTATGAATGGCATTAATTGCAGAGACGCACTTCCAACCAAAGGCATTCAATTCTCTATTATTACTAATTTTTATTTATCAAACCGTAAATCTATTTTACTCTTAAAGTATTCTAAATGATTTAATATTATTCTTAAGTTTGAATGCATAATCTTCATTTTAAAAAGCGAGCATTTTATCAAATGGACAAGTCTCACATTAGTAATTGTCTATTATCTTAACTTGTTTGTATTTACAATGTTAAAATTAATAGCGTTTTATTATGTGGTCGTATCCAATTATAATAGGAGGGGAAAATATTACATTAGTAGAAAGTAAAGGGCTGTTGATGTAAATAACAAATATTATAGGAACTAAAATTTTTAAAACTTTCATTTATCATAATAGAAAGTAAAGAACATCTACTAGACAAGAAAGAATCAAATTGCAGAAAATTCATATAAAAAATACTACAAAAACTTGTTACATTGCTTATGAGAAATCTATCAATTGGTATTAAACATGATTATCAGTTAGAAATTTCCTCAGCATCATCAGAGGTTTTCACATAAAACCGATTGAGCCGTTCGAGCGACTTCTTAACCTGCAACATTTTAAGTAGATGTTACAAAGGATATAAAATTTATGTTGAATAACTTGTGTCTGAGGGGTAAAACCTAACACGAACCTAAAAATTTGACATGAACCCGAACACAACAGGCTTATTGACAAACACGACTAGTTTAACGCTTTTACACGCTAATACTCTAAATTTATAACTTTACAACAAAAGAATGCCATTGTATATAAAACAATGTCATTTGGACTATTAAAACTTGATGTTTATTTATCTTCTAAATTTTGGAATAAAATGCTCAACCAATTAACTTACGAGAGAAAAGCATTTTTGAAAAGAAAGTTTAAAATATATGGATAAAACGGGTCAACCCACGAATCCACTAGCTCAACCCGATATTGACCAAACCTTGTTTAGACTAAACTACAACTTATTGAATTTTCATGTCATTGTTAGAAATTCAGAACCATAATCATCAAGGTACCTGATCATCCCAATCTGTTCTCCACGTCAAGTATACAAGCGCAAGCGATTGAGCTACAATGCCACCAATCATTCCCAGCCAAATACCCTATCGAGTGAACAATAAACTTAATTTTTGTACAAAATCGCAAAAAAAAGAGAGATCTTGACATTATCACAAACTCATTGCAGATGTTAGTTTACCTTTACTTGGAGGCTTGTCAAATATCCAAGCAATGCTCCCATTGGAACGCCAATCAAGTAATAGCAAACGAGGTTAATAATCGCTACAGTTCCTTGCATTCCTGCTCCAACCGCCACACCTAATGACAAAAGGCATACAGGTTCAAATTATCACAAACTCATTGCAGAAAACATTAATATCATAACTTTCCCATAATAGAACCTTAGAAAGGTCCTGAATTGATTAGAATTCTATATATACGAATTTGAGATGTGGGATCTTGATAACATATGCCTTTCCTATAATAGAAAGTATTGATCCAAAATTTTAATATATTAACACTTTTCCATAACTAAATGCTCTTAATTTAACCGAGTCTGACTATAAGTAGGTCACGTTCAATACGGTACCAATTTTAGGTAAAGACCACATAAGTAGTACATAGTGCATATAAGATAAACCGAGAGAGATAAGATAACTGCCTTATGTATCACAATCAAAGCAATATGTACAAGTGTTTATGAGGTTATTGCAATTCTATACTTAAAACTGATTTTGTATTGAAAGGTTATTGCAATTCTATACTTAAAACTGATTTTGTATTGAAAGGTCCCCTATGTTTCAGATACCAGCAAAAAGACCCCGCCTAATGAAAGGTAACTCTATTCATCCCGAAATAGAAAGTTCATAGTTTCACTAGATTTAACTAAAAATAGAATATTTCAAAAGGAGACATACTCAAAGAATGGAATTACCTGATAGAACCGGATATATGCTATTGAGCAAGACGGAAAACGAAAGTAAAATAGAAAGTTCTGATACGGAATCTGCAACTCGTTCATCATCCGTAAACATATAAGCAAGTTTTCGGCCAAACACCAAGCAAAGAACAAAGAAAAATGTTCCTATCGCGATTGAAGTTCCCAACAAAACTTTAATTGAGAATTTTGCAGCTTTAGCATTTCCTCTTCCAAGTTCATTTGCAACCCGTACACTAAAAAATATAAAAATGTTGAAATTTATCAGATGAATATACAACACGCGGAAATATTGTGCCATGTAAATGATTTATGGGTCTTTTGAGTACCAGGCAGCGCCTAAGAAGCCGAGGCTTATCATAAACTCCCATGCATTAATGTTCAAGCTGCGAAAATTCAAAATTGTATCAACTGTTGTCAAAAATTTATAACAAAACTTTTAAGAAACAAAAATAAAAATGAGGTTTATACCAAATGGAAAAGGCAGAAATGGCAACTTCTGCGTTCGCCATGTATCCAGCAAGTAAGACCAGCACTGCGTTGTACCATAGCTCCAAGCTAACAAAAAGGAAAAGAAGAAGATATAGAGTGGTTAATAAGATTGCATTTGAACAGTGGTAAGATAAAAATAGTTAAATGATGAGGTTTAAACAAATTTGACTTCTGAGGTCAAACTTATTCATTATAAAGATCAAAACTGAGGTAATAACTTCAATTTTAGATAATATTTCGATTGAAGGCTCAGAGGCGAGGTAAATAACTAAAATGCCAAAATTGAGATAGTGTCACCTCTATGTTGTGGATACAGAAACTCAATCTCATAAAGTGATTAACTTTTGACTTTTAAGGTTAAGTTGTCTTCTTTTCAACATCAAAATTTGGTCATAATAACTCATATGTCTAAAATCATTCTGATCACTAATTGCACTCTCTAGACCAGAAAATACAAAGATATATTGTTTGCTTAATGTTTGTTGTTTAAAAAGAGTATCAAAACTGAACTTCATAAAGAAGATGTTTGACTTCAAAAGCCAATATAGAAAACACAAATCGAAAGACTGATCATCAACACTCACCAGACCATAACACCAGATGATACTGAAAGTTTCACAACAGGAACCAAATCTTTAAATGCAGCAACTGTAAACCCTTTCCATGAATAAGGACACCATCCACCAAAAATGTATATAAATTCTCCGATCACCAGAAACCACGACGACACTGACAACGCGATCATCGCCCCGGGCACCCCGAATCCCAACTTATACACCAAAAGCCACGACAGCGGGATGTGGATACCAAACTGAAAGATGGAGAGCCAAGCAATCACCATGTTCTTCAACTGTGCTTGCAGAAACATTTGTACCGTCAAGCTAAACACGAAGTTGTAAACGAAAGGGATGAACCACAATGATATGTATCCACCACTCTGAGCTATCGATTCGTCCTCTCCAAGGAGTCTGTACACTTGTGTACCGAAGATGAAAATTGGCAGCAAAACGGTCAAAGTAATCAAGTCAACGATCCATGATCGTTGCAGGTATATCCCCATCATATGGTGTTGCCCAGCCCCAAACGCTTGACCGCAGAGAGTTTCAGTTGCACTCGACATCCCCAACTATCAAATTGATGAAATTACAGATCAAAACTCAGCAATTAGCAGCATCGTTTTCAGAACCGGACAGGGCCTCGCCAGTCGGACCACTTATAGAACTGGTCCGGTTATACCCATTTCGGTCGTTTTAAGTTGAACCAGCAGGGTTACCGGTCGGACCTATGAACCCTGTTGAACCGGACCGGATTTTAAAATTTTTATGTTTATTTTTTTAATTAATTTACTATTGTAAAATCCTTATTTTATATATTTAATTTATATTTATTAAAAAATAAAAATCTACAGAGAATTACATATATCCCCTCCCATCTTTGAAATTACATATTTTTTCAAACCACAAGTTTCTAATACATAAATACAATGCTCTTTATGCATGATTTGAAAAAATATGTAATTTTACAAGTTTAAAGTGTGATATATACAATTATTTTAAACGAGTAAATTAGTATTTGCATCCCATACATTTTCCATTTTAACCATCCACATTTCTATAGTTTCAAAACCTACCGTGCTAAAAACGGTTAATTGGGATACGTTCAGGGATGCAAAATGTAAGAGCATTCACACGCCATCTCCCATTCCCATCTTTATAATTACATAAAGACATCTATTTTTTCTTAATTTTTTTCAATTAAATAATATTTTTTCATACTCGAACGCTCAGCTATGCTCCACTCTACTTTTTTTATACTTTGTTACAAATTAGATACTTATTGTTTTCTATTATTCATGATCTGTTCTCCTGTTTGTTTCAAAAAAGTGAATCAGCAAATAAACGGTGACTTACGAGGATTCCATTGACGAATCGGACGCTTAGGGTTTGGACGAGTGCGTAACCTGCGAGATCCAAATCGCTAATATGACCGATGAAGGATTGGGTGATGACAATGGTTCCGAATGCACAAACTCTTGATATGACACCGGGTAATGCGACTCTCCATATCTTTTTGGATTCAGTCCATACCCTCTGTGTCAAAGCACCTTCTGCATCTTCTTCTTCTTCTTCGTGTCGAAGTAGCTTCCTTTGAAGGTTGCTGTTATCCATTTGTAACTTAACCTGACAAAACCAACCAATGTTATTATGTTAATGTTATGGATCGAGGTCTTAGTCCTTTGTTCTTGGTGTGAATATACGTGGTCACAATTTTGATTTCCGACTGTGGTCGGTGGTCGTTGTTGGGGGCTTGAGAGTGTTGATGACGAACAATTTCAATAGCATCATTATTTTACTCGTCTCATTCAAATTTAGAGAAAACTGGTATTAAGTCATCACCTTATAGCCGGATGTATAAAATCATGTCAACAATAAATATCACCGTTATAGCATCGAAAAGCTCGTAAAAAAATAAACAAAACAAAAAGTAGACTTAGAAAAGACAAACCAAACACGTGAAATGTAAAACGTATAAGACAATAATTAAGTCAATATAAGAAGAGCGTTATGCGACAGGACCGTTAAACGAGGGATAAATAAGCGAGAAAAACATTCACGTATTAACCTAATAAAGTTAACGTTTTTGAATGGAAATAACAGATTTCAAAACCTTAGGAAGCTAGGTTTCAATAAAAAATTATTTATATGAAAATAACAAATGTGAATAAACAGTTGAAAAAAGAACGATAACTCATTCTTTAAATAAATTCAATTTAACCGGTCATGTATCAAATTTTCTAATTGGATGATCTAAAATTTATTCGCAAGTAAACACTTGAATCTGGTCTCACTTAATACATATTTTATTAATCGCAAAAGTTATTGAATTTTATATATTAAACATGATAAAAGTCGAAGGATCATACGTATTATTTAGGGGTCCTAATATAGAGACACTCATACAGATAAATCAACACCTTTATATGTCTCGTATGGATCTATATGCGACATATAGGGTTGAATACATAAAAAATGAGGAAAATTCAGAGAGGCTGTGAGAGATCTATACGCCCCATATAGACTTATAAGACCCTCTATACGACACATATAAGACTAGTTGGATATAACAAATTTCGACGCTGACTACGAGGAAAATTCAAGAGGTTGTCAGAGGGGTTATACGCCCCGCATAAGACTATACGACCCCCCCTATACGACGCGTATTAACTATACGACCCGTATAGAATTTTGGTTGTTAATTTATACTTTTGGGTGTTAATTTATAATTTTGGGGTATCTATATATCCACACTCATTATTTAAACATTTTCTTTTTAAGTTTCAAGTAATAAGTTAATTATATATATATATATATATATATATATATATATATTTATTC
>BJCO01522823.1:0-19489 GCA_018326465.1 Flaveria floridana
GGAGACTTGGTCCCATGTCTCTATCCACCATGGATGAGCACATCAGGGTGATCAAGCAGAAGATCAAAAGGGGTGAACTTGTTGACTTACACTCCCCACCAAGTCAGGTCCCTCAGGAAGTAGAGGTTAAGGTTGAAACACCCAAGACAACACAACCTGAACCTCCTACTGAATCTCAGCAAACTTCCACTTCTGATCCACAGCAGGGATGTGTCCCCTCTTAATCTGAACCTGTGAGAGAGGAAGACCTAATTGAGAAGGACAAAGGAGATCAATCAGGTGCTGCAGGCCAGTCTTCTCAATTAAAGAGTTCAAAGAGGAGGAAAAGGATAGCTTCCAAACCAAAGTCAAAGAAGAAGAAGAAGGACACATCCACCTCCAAACCTCAGGATGAGTCAGAACATCCTGAGGATGTGCAACAAGAGGATGCCCCAGTAACTCCAATTCAAGTAGCTCCTCTAGCATCAAGCAGACCCATATTATCTTGGACATACACCATAAATCCAGAAAGATGGCATGTCATAAGAGATCAAGGTATTGAACATGTCAACACATGGCAGGATATGTTCAATCTACCTCTGCATGATCTTTTTAACATAAGAAGATACTATGAGAGTTTGAGTGATCCTGACCATCTCATGAAGAAAGGGATGGTCATCATCATAATGAGGACTGTCAATATCTAGTGTCTTAAGGTGTTTTGGTAGCATCAGCCTAGGGGGAGTTTGTAAGGCTATTAGTAAGGCTGGTCCAACCCAAACACTTAAAGTCTTTCCTGCATGCATGCACATGTACACTGAAGTGGAATGCTTCGGAAGATTCACACTGACTTGGAAATTATTCTAAGTGTGAAATATTCCGAAGCCAAGACCAATATCTTCCAAAGCCAAAAGATGAAGTCTTTTGAAGCTTCAAGGACAAAGTCTTCCGAAGCCAACCATTAAAGACAGATTTCTTCCAAAGACTTTTATATTACATGCTTTATCTGATATACTTTTTACCTAAAGCTCTACCACTTTCTTCTGCCACTCTGATAAGTCACCAACCTTTTTATAAGATGGTGAAAAGGTTCATGCTTTTGGTAAACTATACATTGAGGTCTTGAGTCTGTAACTTTCCACTTTATGTACATTATCCTTTTTCCAATATATTAGGATGTGAGCTATGACATGTCATAGTCACTAGTCAAAACACAATCTGCCTTTTGACTCTACGTGTATTTTGTTGTCTAGTTCATGTATCTAGCTGGCCTTCAAACTGTAGGCTTTAGTATAAGTATTTTCTGGTCCTTGTAACTAAGTAAGTTTTGAGTTGAACTTTGTAAACCACTTTGTAAGGAACTAGAAGATCAATATACTTTAACCTTTAAAACCAACTGCTTGTGTATTGCTCTAGTTTTTTGTCTTATTATATCTTGTGTTTCTAAGTTCTCTAAACTCATTTGTTATCAGTTCCCTATTTGAATTGTTAAGTGTTTCAATACACTCTCCTCTTTGTGTTGTTGTATTGTATAAGTGCATAAGCCCTTCACCCGGTCCTGTAATTACCAACGCCATCTTCTAAACCTTTCTAAGCCCTTGACCTTAGAAGAGTTCAAGGAGATCAAGAGAAAGCTCATTAACTACACAACCTTGAGCGACATCCCTTATGAAGAAGAGTCAATTAAGCTTAAATATACTGATGGATCTTCCAGTTGCATCATAAGAGATGCATTCCTTGATCTACCTAGGGGAAAATTGGACCAAGCTCTCTAATTTCTTATAACTAATTCAGACACTTGGAAGGAAGAAGAGAAGAAGTTAAGGAGACTGGTGACTTTACTGGATACTAGGAAAGGGGATAAGCTGCCAACACAACCCCTCAATCATAGAAGGAGAATAATCCAGTGTTGGTTTGATGAACCTTCTCGCTTTACTGTGGAAAAAGAGAATGCTAAAGTAAACTGGCTCAATACTTCATCTCTGCTACACTCCAGCAATGTCGATATCGCTGAGTTACTAGAGAAACCATTCTCCAATACCTCCAACACTCAAGTTGTTGCTCATATCATAAATCATATGAGCAGTCTTCAACTAGATGGACTAACAAAGAAGCCTAAGATTGAAAAAGAGTTGAAAAAGAGAGCAAGGGATGAGGAAGAAGGCACAACCATAAAAGGAGAATCATTCCTTCAGATGGTTAAAGGCTCAACTTATGACTCTATATTTAGATAGGAATATGACTACCATTCCCATCAACTAACTCTCTTCATAGGGCCGCAGTAAATAGTACATGTCCTTCAGAGGGACAGACTCGATCTACTATCAACTAATGACTAATACAAGTCCTCAGCACTACATCAAGGAAGAATAAGGGGACAGGCAAATATTTGTTCTTCCTGGTGTTAAATACCCTAAGGAGCAAAAAAAGTGAAGTTTTGGTAGCATCAACCTAGGAGAGTTTGTTGGATCATATGAGGCTGGTGCAACTAAAACAACACCTAGAATGATTTTGAAGTACAATTGAAGAGGTCTTCCAAAGCTAAAGCAACTCTTCCAAAAAGAAGTTAAAGATCTTTCGAAGCTTAAAGAAGAGCTTCCGAAGGAAAACTAAGTCTTCCGAGACTAACTAGTTTTCCATCCGAATTATATGAAGAACTTCCAAAGATAGAACTAAATATTCTGAACACTAAGTACTTCTCCTTCTGAAGTATTAAAACTTAGAAGATCTAAGACAAAGTCTTCCGACAAATGACGTCATAAAGACCTGCAAGAGACTCAGAAGAAGTTGATTCTCTGAATGATAAATGGCCTCGGAAGAGCAAATTCTTTCAAAGCCATTTACCTTCGAAAGAACGAACTATGAACCTATGGAGAAAAGTAAGGGTCGTCTAACATCCACTGCCAACTCTAATACACTTCATGGCACTTCCCACACCCATGTAGTTGACCATACTTTATTACAATGTTCACCTTTATCAATTAGTACAGTTACTATCTTTAGTTAGTGACAAAAGGTAAGTCATGGACCTATCATAACTACCTAATCTAGGATAGTATTTTATCTAAGATGCTTTACCTCTAACAATATATTATTTATGTAGTTGTAAATTCTAGCTGGTTATCTATGTATAACCGGCTATAGATAGTAATATATATAGCTTCTCATTGTAACTATATATACTACTATCTACAGCCGGTTATACTTAAAAACCAGCTGGAACATATATCTATACAAATACTTCATTGCTAGAACTAAGGTATCTAAGATAAAATACTATCCTAGATTAGGTAGTCATGACATGTTTATGACATACCTTTTGTCACCAACTAAAGTTGGTAACTATACTAGCTGATAAAAGATGAACAGTGGAATAATGTATGGTCAACTAAATAGGCGTGGGAAAGCACCAAGAAGTACATTACAGTTGACAGCATGTGTCATTCAGTCCATACTTTTGTCCACTGGTCCATAGTTAGTTCTTCCGAAGGTTAAATAGCTTTGGAAGAATAATTTATTCCGAAACCATTTATACTTCAGAAGAAATAACTTCTTCCGAGACTTCTGTGAGTCTTCATGACTTTGTCCTTTAGAAGACTTTCTCTTAAATCATCTAGGTGTTTTGCTTCAGAAGGAGAACTACTTAGTCTCAAAAGACTGCGATCTTTCTTCAGAACTTCTTCATCCTTAAGCTTCAGAAGATCTTCAACATAGTTTCGGAAGTGCATCTTTGTCTTCGGAAGTATTCATTCAGTTGCTCTCAAAATCTTTTAAGTGTAGTTTTGTTTGAACTAGCCTCATCTGATCTAACAAACTCGCCCTAGGCTAATGTTACCAAAAATTCACTCCGTTCTTCTTCTCAAAACATTTAACACCAATGAAAGAAGGTATTTGTTGGTTTCCTTGTTCTTTCCTGAAGTGGTGCTGAGAAATTTGTACAAGTCATTGGTAAATAGGAGATCAATCTATTGATCTAGATAAATGCACCCTTTGTTGTGGCCCTCTGAAGAGAGTTAATCAATGGGAATAATAGTTATATTCCCATCTAACTTTTGAATCTTAAGAAGGGACTTGAACCATTTGAAGGAATGAACTTCCTTTTGTAGTGGCACCCTCTCCTTCTTCCTTTCTCAACTTCAACTCCTCTTTCCAGTCTTTGGTTTCTTGGTTAGCTAGGCAAAATGAAGGTTGCTTAGGTGATTTCTGTTGTGAGCAACTACTTGAGGGTTGGAGGGATTTGCAAATGGTTTCTCAGCTAACTCAGCAATATCAAATCTGCTTGAGTGTAGAAGAGATGGTGTGTCAAGTCTGTTGACTTAAACATTCTCTCTTTTCCACAACAAAGTTGCGAAAAGGCTCATCGAACCTCCGCTGGACAATTTTTTTCCTTGGAGTGAGGGGCATGTTTGGTAGTTTGTCCCCTTTCCTGGTTTCCAGTAAAGTCACCGATCTTCTCCTCATCTTTTTCTATTCTTCCTTGAGGGAATTTGAGTTTCTTGGTAAGATTTGAAGAGCTTGGTCCAGTGTTCCCTGGGGTAGATCTAGGAATGCCTTACTTGTAAGGGCACAGGAAGAGCCATTAATGCATCTTAATCTTATGGACCCTTCCTCATAAGAGATGTCGCTAAGGATTATGCAGTTAATGAGCTTCCTTTTGATCTCCTTAAATTCCTCTAAGGTCAGGGGCTTATATGGTTCAGAGGATGGCTTGGGTAATTGTTGGATTTTGGGTTGTGTTTTGTGTTTTACGATAGGTGGTGGTGGTGGTTGCTGAGAGGCAATGGATGAGGGTGGAGGTAAGGTTGATGGTGTAGGTTCAGGAGTATAAGGTTTAGTAGTGATCTTAGTTTTGATAGAAAAGGGAAAAGGTGTGGGCTCAAGTCTTGTTGGTTGTGGTGTAGATGTTGCATTAGGTACCATCCTCTGTACAGTTTGAGCTTCAAATACCACTTTCCTTCTTCAAAAGCGAATGTCAGCTTTGACGTCACTCACATGATGTTGTAGGGTCTTCTCAGACATTGGACCTACTTGCCTGCATGTGAAGCCGTGGGCCCTGAGATAAGCCTTCATCTAGGCTTTGTCTCCCACCTACTTGGCAGCCACAAGTTGGGCCTCCTCCACATTCCTCTTCCTTTCTTTCAACTTTTCTCTTGTAGCTTTCTTCCCCTCCTTATTGATCTAATCTTGTTCTTTTTTGAAAAGAAACAAGGTCGTCTCATTGTCATGAGGAATCAGATCCATCTAAGAATAGCCCCTTGAGAATAAGAAGGTTATCGTCTCCAACCTCTTCCTTTGCCCAGCCTCTTCTTTCCTTCTTCTCTTTTCCTCCTCTTCAGCCAACCTTGTTGCTTCCTTTTTCTCTTTTTGCAGTAGGGTTGCCTTCTCTAGCTTAACAAGCTTATCAAGTAAGAGTAGGAGTGTTTCTTCATTATCCACTCCCAGATTGATAAGCATGTCTATCACCTCCACTCTTTTCCCACTGTTGATAGACTCTTGAGTTGTTGTTGCTGCTTTGCTACTTGTAGCCAACAGTTTCCCAATATCGAGTCTACTTTTCTTCTTCAGTTTCTCCATCCTTTCTTCTTCAAGATGCTCTTCAACTGTCATCTTCCTTTTTTCTTTGGGATCTAAGGAAGATTCAGCTTTTGGAGATTCTGGCTTAGATGATTTGGGTTAGGGAGAGTGGGGTTGAGCTTGTGGTGTTGGAGAGAGAGGGATTTTGAAGAATTCCTCATGGTTTACCTCAGAGGTCAGATCAAGGATAGCCTCTAAGATAAGTAAATCATCAGACAAAGATAACAGTTTAATGATCCCTTTTGCAACTTGAATTTCTACTTCGGATGAGATTGGAATGGCACTATCTGTCCCAACAGAGTTAGTTGTTGGGTCATCAGTCCTTATTTCCCCTCCAAATTCAATCTCAGGTTTAATAAAGACCTTAGGTTGACCAACTTCCTACTCAATGGTAGGTGGTTCCCTCAATCTTTGAAGCTCTTCAGCTCCAAAGTAGGTTATAGCAACATCGGGTGAAGGTTGTTCAAGTAAGGAGCTTTTCAGAAACTTGGTTAAGAATCTGTTGAGATCAATAAGCATCCTAGGGTCCACTATAATTGTTATGGGAGGTGGCTAAAGGAAGATAGCTGTAGAGTGTTGTTGTGTAGGATAGAGTGAAGATAGGGTTGATATGGCCAAGTTTGGTTCCTCATGACTTTAACTCTTTATAGTCTCCCCCTTATTCGTAGCGTCATCTTGAGAAGTAGATGGGCTAGAGGATGAAACTAAAGAGACATGAACAGGTACATTCCTAAAAGACTTCTTAATATGTGTCTCAGCTAGTTTGGCCTTGAGATTTTTCAATCTCAAGTTGCTGAGTGGTAGACCTATCCTCTAATGTTCTAACCTTGAATTCAACGTTTAAGACTTGAGAAAGCAGTTACTAAATGGTGAGTTGTAGACTTCGATCATCTTCTTTTGCATAATCATGGGAAGATGAGATTACATACCTTGTATGTTCATCTACATCACTAGATGTGGTTTCTTGGCACCCTGGTTTCCTTTGCATACTAATGTCCCTTTCAGAGATATCAATTCATAAGGTTGTCATAGACTCAGTCTTAGTTATGTTACCAATGTCCTTAGTGGTCAATAAGACACTCTCACTAGTGGAAGCTGAGTCTACATGAGTCCCCTCCACATCTGTGGGTCTCACCTTAGTTTGTCTTAACTGACGTGGGATAGAAATCAGAGGTTCCTTAGGGCTCAGTTAAATTGGAGAGGGGTATGGTAGATCAACATCATGGCCCTAATAAAACATGAGATCTTAATCAAATTGGGTTAATAATTTTTTAAAGGATATAGAAGTTATTCCTAACGACCTGGGACCTTTGGCAACATCTAGTGGCATTGAGCAAGTGATGAGGGCGTCCTTTTTTAGTTGCTCAGGGGAGTGTTGGGACTCACCCTTAGGGCTTAAAGCTTGGGCTATGGGTTCATCAGGTTGAGACTGAGGAGACTCAACATTCATATTGAGGTCAATTATGGAGGATGGTTGGACCTATGGCTAAGTGGGAGCCCTTTGATCCACTCTAGCCTTTTTGGTTTGAACAGAGGGGACTTGGTCAATCAGAGTAAATTGAACAAGGGTTCGTTTGGAGCGTCTTCAGTGGGTGAACTTGATAGGATGAGAAGAAGTAATTGGCTATGAAGTGGTGGTGTCTGGTGTGGGTTAATCACCTGCTATGTCTGCAGGGATGTCCCAAGGAGCCATAGGCTCAAGCATACTTGGAAGTAGATTAGTGAACCTTCCAGTAAAGTTGGTGTATATCTTCTTCAGCATCATGATGATACTCGACCTCATTTGGGAAACCACTAGAATATTTATGTATTCTAGTTTATCTTGATCCAACTCATAATTTATTATGTGTTAAATAAAACTAGGATACATGTAAAATGTATTCGTAATAAGATTGCCTCTCAGGTTATTCAGCACAAATCGAGAGTAGTCGAATCTGAGGCCCTTTACCAAGCTCTGCAGGATGACATGCTGCAAGAACTTCTGGTTATAAGTGAAGTTAAACTTGGAGAATGTAGACTTGCTTACGTTTCCTTTATATCCTATTTGGATATTGGTGTCTTCCAAATCAAGTTTGGGGAACTTAGCCCATCATGAAGCTCTAGATGCTCCCTGATCGTGGTTTCAACGATAATAATCTCTTGTCCGTAGATTCTAGACCTGATAACCCTTTCATCATTAAGCATTTCATTTTAACCATTAGCTCAGAAATCAACCATATGGTTTTAGTAGATGGTGGGGTTAACGGTTAGAGCAATGAAGTATGTAGATTGGAATAGAAACTAGACGATGGGAGCAAAAAATCATCATCTTTTGAAGGATCAAGGATGGCAACCTGGTCGTGTTAGGGATTCAGGGCCATTTTTTATGAGGATATTGTTGGATTGAAGCAAATTTGAGGATGAGTGAAGAAGATAGTGAAATTTTAGGGCTTTTACAATGGTAAAGATTTCAAAGAAAGAGAGTCGAAAATATTTAAATGGTGGGTAAAATGCCAGTCGGATCAGGTGAGGACAGTTTAGGTTCTGATTTGACAGAGGCGGTAAGACAAATCATTTAACATATTACAAAAATAAAGAATAAAATCTTACTTTTTGCAGAGTGGGCCCCAAAGATTTTCGTTACACAGTAAAGTTTTCTTTCGAGAGTAAAATTGCTTTCGAGAGAACACTTGTGTTTCGATTGTCTTTCCTGATTGTCTTTCGAAGCCACTTTTCCTTCTAAAGCAAAGTAGGTCTTGGAAAAATTTGCTTCCGAGAATAAAGTGTTTTGCCGAGAGAAGAAGTTAGTAGCCTTCAGAAGGAAATTTGATCTATGATCAAATAATCATTTGAGCGAAAAACTCTTCGGAAGATAATACTTGTGCAGTGGAGTTTGCCGTCGGAAGATGAATAATGATCTCATCCGAGGGTAAATTTTGTCTTCGGAAGAATTTATACTTAGAAAATTTTGGAGAAAACCTTTTGTAACAGGGCTTAAATTGTATATAGACAATTTAGACAAGATATATTTTCAAAAGTTTTTCAAACGAGATTCACTAGTCAATGTTGATCATCCAAATAGCCTTAATAAAAGACATAAATCTTTGTACATCGAAAGCTTTGGTAAATAAGTCAGCATATTGTTCATTTGAATCAACTGTGACCAATTTGATCAAGTTTTTCTCAATTATATCTTGAATGAAATGATATCTGATGTCAATATGTTTTGTTTTGGAGTGCTTGACTAGATGTCTGTGACAGAAATAGCACTCTTGTTGTCTATGTGAATAGGAGTCTCCATGAAATTGAATCCATAGTGTAACATCTGATTCTGAATCAATAGCAGTTAAGCACAGCAGCTTGCAACAATAATGTATGCAGCTTCAGCAGTTGATGTAGAGACACATGATTGCTTCTTGCATTGCCAAGAGATGATCCTTCCACCAAGAAATTGACATCCTCCTGATGTGGATTTCGTATTAATATTGCAGCCACCATAATCACTATCAGTGTAACCATAAAGCTTGAAATCCTTGTTCTTAAGATACCAAAGGCCCAGTTTGGGACCTCCTTTAAAGTATCTAAGAACTCTCTTGTATGCAATTAGGTGAGACACATTAGGAGCAGCCTAATATCTTACACATATGCAGGTTGCAAACATGATATCAGGTCTACTTGCAGTGAGATAGATTAGAGAACCAATGATTGCCCTGTACTGATGCTTATCAGTATCCGCCCCCTTGGAATGAGGACAAAGATTTTGATTTCTTTGTATAGGTGTCTTACTGGCTTACAATCTTCTATTTCAAATCTTTCAAAAATGTCCTTGACGTATTTTGACTAATTGATGAAGAACCCTTCTTCCATCTGTTCACCTAAATTCCAAGGAAGAAATCCATCTTTCTCATAGGACTCATTTCAAATATCTTTCTAATGATGCTTTCAAAGTCATTGCATATTTGGTTATTAGAGGAACCAAATATGATGTCATCAACATAGACTTGTACAAGAAACATGTCCTTTCTAGATTTCTTTATGGAAAATGTCTTATCTATGGTGCCTTTGGTGTAGCTATTCTTTAGATGAAATTGAGACAATGTCTCATACCACAACCTAGGTGCATTGTGTAACCCATAAAGAGCTTTATCCAGTGAGCACACATAGTGGGGTTGGTGTGGGTGTTCAAATCCAGGTGGTTGGCACACATAGACTTCTCTATCAATATTCCTATACAAAAATACACATTTGACATCAAGTTGATGGACCGTGAAGTTCTTAGATGCTACAAAAGCTAAGAAGATTCTCACAGCCTCAAGTCTTGCAATAGCTACAAAAACATCAGTGTAATCGATTCCTTCCTCTTGTGTGTATCCTTAAACTAAAAGTTTGGCCTTGTTCTTGATGAACAAACCTCTTTCATCTCTTTTGTTCCTGAACACCCACTTAATGCAAATAGGGACTTGGCAAGGTGGCAATGGACATAGGTTCCATACCTTTTGTCTCTTGAATTAAAGCAACTCTTCTTGCAATTTCTTAACCCAATTGTTATCCTTAAGAGCTTCTTCCACCTACTTGGGTTCCAATTAAGAGAGAAAGCATGATTACAAGCAAGCATTCCTATTATAAGTCTATCTTAATAGTTGCTTCACTCCTCTTGCATTGCTTCAACCCAATAGTCCTCATACCTTCTGAGACATCCCCAATGATGTTCTTAGCTGGATGAGTGTTATGTATCACGAGCCTTAGAATCACATCTAATTGCATAGATAGATCCAAGTTTGAAAAGTTCTACTCAGGATTGTGAGCATTGGTTCAAGTTGATGTCTCACACTCATTCAATGAGGACTGATTGAATGAATGAGTGACAGCATTAATGGTGTTTTGCTATGAAGCAACATTAACAGTTGCATGTTCCTCTAGATTACAATCTTCATCATATTGGTGTAAAGAGTTAGAGTTGTCAGCTGATGAGTTTTAAGGCTTAACTGACTGATAACTTGTTGAAGCTCCACTGTTTCCTGTGATATTAAAGCTTTCAGGACTTGCAGTAGTAGGAGGTTGCTCTTCATGTCTTCTTGAAGAAATTGGAATAGGTCTGCGTAACTTAAATACCTGATCATTAGAGGAGTCATTTTAAGTTCCTGTTCCAGGTGAAACATTCTCATAAGATGCTTTAGAATAGTTGGGAAACAATTCTATGTCAAAGATATGGTCAGGGCCATTCCCTTTAACACAAGGAGTGTGATCATTTACAACAATGTTGGATGATTCCTCAAATTCTTGATTCTTGATGTTGTATACTGTACAGGCTATAGATTTGAGGAATACCAAAAAAAGATAACAACATCTGACTTTTCAGCAAATTTTGCTAAATTGTCTTTTGTGTCAAGTATGGTACACCTACTATGAAAGGACCTTAGAAAGCCAATAAACAATGGCCTCTTGTTCCATAGCTCATAACGGGTTTTTATATGGGGCTTAACAATGGAAACCCTGTTCCACACATAACATGCAGTGCTGAGTGCCTCTACCCGAAAAGTTAGAGGCAGCTTTGAATAAGCTAACATGGTTCTTGTAGCCTCAATAACTGTCCTGTTCCTCCTCGCAGCAACACAATTATGTTGAGTAGTTCTAGGAGCATTATATTATCTGGTAATCCCTTTTAAGTTACAGAATGTGTCAAGAACTTGATTCTTAAACTTAGTCCCTGAATCATTCCTAATTGTTTTTACCTTGTGATTAATATGATTTTAAATTTTAAGAATAAAATATTTTAACGTTTTAGCAGTTTTACCCTTAGTTCCTAGAAAGAATGTTGTTGATTCATGATGTCCCTTGTTCTTTGTAATGAAATGTTTAGGTCTTTCAATACTTACACATGTGTAATTCAAGAATATTATTATGATGTAATATGTGTTTGGATGTATATTTACATTTGATTATATCATATTCGTATAACAATTATTATTACACGCATGAATAAACATTGTATATGGATTTGGGGTTGTTATGCATAGTTCTGAGTCAACAATGATTCAGAAATGTGTTTGACTTAGTCTTGTGGTTATTCATGCTAATGGACCATGCTCATGGACCAGACGCACGAATGGACCATGCTCATGGACCAGACGCACGAATGGACCATGCCTATAGACCAGTCGCATGACTGAACCAGTTGACTGGATCAGTCGCACGACTAAGTCATAAGACTGGCTCAGTCGCACGACTGAACCACTCGTAGAGTTTAGGCGTGCGTATGATTTAATCGCATGACTCTGTCGCACGACTGTACACTGCAATCTATAAATACCATGTAATTCATGGAAAACACTTCAAATATTAGCATACCCTAGCCGTCCAGAGCGTCCCAGTTCGTCCATCTAACTTCAAAGTTCGTTCCTGATTGATTTCTACTCGTTCTTAACGTTGTTTAATCGTTAGATCGATCAGGGTTGTCATTCTCACTGATTGGATCACCAATCAAATAGGATTCCGCACTATTTTATCTGGTTTCATGTTGAATCAGTTAGTACTCCGTATGTACACGGTCCTAACATGTGGTATCAGAGCTTTGCCTCGTGATTCTTCATGGATTCGATTGGTGTTTTGTTAAAATTAACATTTTTAATTCAAAAGATTCGTCTTTTGATTCAAAAAGTGTTTTTGAAGTGTGCACGATTCAAAAGTTTCAAACTTTTTGACTTACGGCATATTAGGGTTCGTAAAAAATCGTTTTTGGTGTGAAAGTGTTCAAATTTTCAAATTTTTCATCCACAGCAGCTTCAGTCGTATGATTGTCTCAATCGCACGACTGAATCCCAATCGCACGATTCAACCGCACGACTGGACTTAGTCGTATTGCTCATTCGCATGATTAAGCTAACCCACATGATTGAACTCATTCGCATCCATCAATCGCACGATTGAACTCAGCCACACTTTCTAATCGCACGATTGAACTCAGTCGTACTCTCCAATCGCATGATTGACTCTGTCGTATACATAATTTTTCAAGTTTGAAACCATGGACGATCAGAACTCTGTGTTTACTGCTAGAAAGGACTCACGGATCTAGAATCTATTACTTTTGGAAAATGAGATTGAAAATCATAACAAACCACCAAAACTGTTGACCTTGCTAGTTCTAGTGTCTAATCTAAGATAGAACAAGGTTCTAGCTACTCTGGACATCAATGATTTTATCTTGAAGTTCAGGGAGGAGGATGTAAGGATGAAATACAAGTCCAAGAAAGGGTCATACACACAGAAGCCATCATTATATAATGTTGTTCCCACACCAGCTTTATCTGGTGCACCTCTTTAAACAAAATTTGTTTCCAACACGTCCAGAACTTCTCAAAGTGGTTCTTCTCGAAGTTATCATCAGGATCATCTGGAACTCAGTATATTATCCCTGACTCTAATCCTATAAAGCTAAAGACTGAGAATATAGGAAATGTTATCATTGAGGTAGCAAAAGAGCATATGGATCTTCTTGTTGCAGTTGTACACTTATATGATGGTTTGGTTGTTGGTAAAATAGGAAGCTGTCATCTCATGGATGAAAATTATGAGCAGGTGGATGAGACAGAGTTGGAAAGGATGGATGTCATGTGGGCTTTGGCTAGTGCTGTTAGAAGGGCTAAGAAATTTGTGAAGAAGACGGGGCAGAATCTGGTTGCCACCAAAGACACAACTTTTGGTTTTGATAAAACCAAAGTTTCATGCTATAACTGCGGTGAAAAAGGTCACTTCAAAAGAGAGTGCGTGAAACCTAAGAAGACAGGAAATGGTAATCCTTTTTCATCCATCAATCGTCAGGACAAAGAAATGAAAATGGCTTCAACTAGTCCGGATTCCATAGCTATGATTGCTCAACGAGATGAAGGACAGGACTGGACATTTCGATTCATCACTGGTGGTGAAGCTAATGTGGCATTCGTGGAAGATCTTAATGATGATTCAGCAAGTGAATGAGATAACTTAGCTGATAATGCCAATTCTGATACCGAAGAAGCTACAGATGCAGTTAATCACTGGGTTGAAGACAAATTAGGTGCTACGAGCCCATAATCTCAAATTAGCGAGGAATCTCAGGTTGCTTTCATGGCTGACGCCTCCAGCACATCACAGGTAAGTACCAAAGATGAACTTTTTGATAAACATGCCTGTTAAGAATGTAATAAATTTTGTGAAAGCATAGATTTAAAATTTTCTAGGTTGTTAGATCACAATGACGGTCTGGTAAATAATTTGAAACTATGTACTGAAGCTAACAGGATGTTAAAACAAAATCAGAACAGTTTTAAAGAAAAACTTGATCTGTTAGGAAAGCAACTTAGTGAAACCGAGGTTGTTGCCTTTAATCAAGTAAATGACATTAAGTTCTATTTATCAACAATAGAGGAAACTAAGAAAGAAAAAGATATTTTTCAACTTGAAATTGAATCGTTAAATCAAAACTTCCTAGTCTAGCTAGTTCCGCTCACATTGTTCAGAACATAGTCAAAGAGAGAAACGGTAGGGAAGGGCTTGGTTATAGAGTAGTGCCGCCACCACATGTGATCCTTTTGAACACAAAATGTCAACCCATAAATAATAACCCTATCAAGGATCATGTGATGACTACCCCTCTAGTCAGTGATCCAGACTCCATAGTTAAAACTATGCAATGTGTTATCAAATAGAGGGAATCTAGTTCTGGCACTAAAAACGAGGCTATCGTTGAAAATCTGGATGATGATAATAGCAATGCTTCTCTTGGGTTGGGTTCAAAAGTTCATGTTTCAAAAACTAAAATTTCAGAACCAACAAATTCTAATACTGTTCATCATCAAAATCTCAACAAAATGAAAGGAAAAGGTAGTCAAAATGTGAAACCAATTAAATTTGTCAAAGAAGGTGAGAAACCTAAAGTTGAAAAGAAAGAGAAAAATCCTAGACCATACTCACCACCACACAAAAGATTTCCTATTCCAGGAGAATGGAGATCCTGTTATAAATATGGAGAACGAGGACATATATCTCCAAATTGTCCCTATTATCAGACACCAGGACGAAGGATTGATCTTGTTCAAGATAACCACCCAAGGTTCATTACAACAAGATCAAACACTCCTCCAAAACACCACAAGAAACGTAGACAAACCACTAGCGAAGGTGTGATGACTGAGGTAAAACAAGTTGAGGAAAGCAAACTATAAGATCAAACAATCAACTAGTCGTCTGTTTATCACAAACAGTCCTTACACAAACTGGTTTGTGGAAAGCCAAATCAACAGTGGTGTCTGAAAGTAAGGACAAGATGAAGAACGTTGTATCTCCAACTTCACAAGCACAGTGGGTAGAATTTGTTATGTGTGATGCCTCTAGGAAACCCAAGCCAGTAAAGGCTTGGGTCCCACTCCTGAACTAATCTTTTCTGTTTTGTGCAGGTTGTCCTCTATAGCGCTATCACTAACACCTGGATTATTGATAGTGGGGCATCCAGGTACATGACCGGGAATCTATCTCTCCTTTTCAATGTCAAAGAAATCAAAGGGGGACATGTATCTTTTGCAGGAAACAAAGGAGGCTATATCACAGCTCAAGGTGAAGTTGGAAATGGGAAAGTGGACTTTGATAAAGTAAACTATGTTCAACAGCTGGAGAAAAATTTACTTTCAGTTTCCCAAATCTGCGACAAAGGCTTCAAAGTGGTTTTTGATAATAAGAAATGCTATATTTTGAAGAAGGACTATGTTATCCCTTAGGAGCAAATTTTAATGTCACCATCAAGATATAATGACTTGTATGTCTTAGATATGTGAAGAGCTTCCACAACTAAGTCAACTGCACAGTGTTTCTTGTCTAAAGCCATCAAGAGGGATTCTATTTCTTGGCATAGGAGAATAGGACACATCAATCCTTGAAATATGAATCACTTGGTTCAAAATAATCTGGTCGAAGGCGTTACAGTCAAAAATTTTCAGCTTCCAGATTTCTGTATATCATGCAACAAAGGGAAACAAACCAAGAAATCTCACAAAACAAAGAAAGTTCATTCTATTGAGATACCACTAGAGCTTCTGCATATGGATTTATTTGGCTCTGTCAAGACTAAGAGCATAGCTGGGGACTGGTACTGTTTTGTGGTCACATATGATTATTCATGATTTCATAGGTTATGTTTCTTTAAGCAAAGTTAGAGACTTTTGAGTCATTCAAGAATTTGGTTACTACTCTGGAGTCTCTATACAAGCTGAAAGTGAGGAAGATTTGTTCAGACAACGGCACAGAATTCAAGAATCTGTGGATGGAGGCTTTCTGTCGAGAGAAAGGGATTATTCGTCAATACTCTTCTGCCTACACTCCACAGATGAACGGAGTTGCTGAATGCCAAAATCAATGTTTGATTGAAACTGCAAGGACAATGCTGGCAGATTCAAAACTGCCTGTTCAATTCTGGAATGAAGCAGTTGCTAATGTATGCTACACTCTCAATCGTGTATTCATTGTCAAACATCATGGTAAAACTTGTTATGAGTTGCTTCAAAGGCGTAAACCGAACTTGGAGTATCTGGAACCATTTGGAGCTCCTTGCATGTTGCTGAAGAAAACTCAGACTAGCAAGTTTAATGAAAAAGCGGATGAAGGTATCTTTCTTGGATACAATATACCGGACAAACGAGTTTACAACAACTCTACAGGTCAAGTTGAAGTGTGGTGCAACGTTGATGTGCAAAGATACACCACCCCCTTGCTGGAAAATGTCTATCATTTTTCTTTGATTATGATGGATTTTTCAAGTCATTCAATCTTCCTCCTAATATTCCAATGATGAGGTGGCTGCTCAAATGATGTATGACGTTCAGAACACTCCTAATCCAGACTCGAGCACTACGGCTCCAATCGATGAAATTTCTGGGTCTTCGGGGCCAGACTTAGAACTTAGTAATCACTCCTCAGATGATGAGGAGGCTACAAATGAGAATGTAAGCAATGAGAAAACTGTCAGCCCAGATGAAAGTACACTTGTATGTGAAAATGAATTGGCTGATGGGGCTAGTCACCCAATAGCCGTAGAAAGTGAGTAAGTGATTACGAACCTGGAAAATGAAGTTGTTGTTCCTACAACTACAGTGACAAGGATTAGTGTGAATCACCCCCGGACAACATCATCGGGGATCATCTATCTGGAGTACAGACAAGAAATCAGTTGTACACAGTTGACTATGCAGCTATGATGGAAAAAGGATACATTCATGATGGAGCATATAAGTGTTTTGTTTCTTAAGTCGAGCCCAAGTATGTTAGTGATGCCTTGAAAGACGAGGCATGGGTTAATGCAATGCAAGAAGAACTTTTGCAGTTTAAGAAGCTAGGTGTTTGGACACTAGTGGACAAACCTAAGGGTGCTAAGGTAATTGGTACAAAATGGGTTCTTAGTTGCAAGAAAGATGACCAGGGGGTCATTATTAGAATCAAGGCATGGTTAGTAGTTCAAGGGTTCAGACAAGTTGAGGGTGTGGACTACAATGAGGTATTTGCACCAGTGGCAAGGATGGAAGCAATTAGGATCTTCCTAGCTTATGCATCCTACATGAAGATCAAAGTATATCAATTGGATGTGAAGAGTGCATTTCTACATGGTGATATCCGTGAAACAGTATACATCAGTCAACCCAAAGGATTCGAAGATCCTTATCATGAGGACAGAGTTTATAGGTTGGACAAGGCTTTGTATGGGCTACATCAAGCCCCTCGAGCCTTATATGAGAAACTCTCCACACATTTGCTGAAACATGGCTTTCATAGGGGAGTGATTGTCTGCACGTTATTTATTAAAGAAAAGGGTGGTGATTTACTAATGGTTCAGATATATGTGGATGACATAATCTTCGGTTCCAAAAATGAAGCCTTATGTAAAGAATTTGAATCTGTGATGAAAGCGAAATTTGAAATGAGTACCATGGGAGAAATGAAGTTCTTTTGGGGATTCAGGTGGATCAGACACCTCTTGGAATCTTTCTACATCAGACTAAATATGTGGGGGACATTCTGAGTCGATTTGATATGGAAAATGTACCGATTGCTGGTACCCCTCTTGCCATGAACCACGATGTGGCGCCTGATGAAAATGGGGATTTGGTAGATGCCACCATGTATCGCGGAATGATCGGATCTCTAATATATATCAGAGCTTCTTGTTAGTCAAAACCGAAAGTAAATCATCTAATCCGGGTGAAGAGGATTTTTCGTTATCTGAAGGGTAATCCAACACTCGGGTTATGGTATCCTTATGATGATGACTTTGAGCTTACAACGTATAGTGACTCAGACTATGGTGGATGCAAGATGAACTACAAGTCAACATCTACGGGATGTCAATTTTTGGAAGGCGGTTAGTCACCTGGCAATGTAAGAAGCAGACGTCTGTTGCTCTGTCAACATGTGAAGCTGAATATGTTGTTGTTGCAAGTTGCTGTTCTCAAATCTTCTGAATTCAACAGCAAATGCGGGACTACGGTTTGCAATTTACTAACACTCCTATTTTTGTTGATAATTCTGCTGCCATAGCTGTAACTAAAAATCCTGTACAATACCCCAAAACCGAACACATCGGAATTAAATATCACTTCATACGTGAGTGTTTTGAAAAACATTTAATCAATGTGATTAAAATCAACACGGATTTCCAGCGCGCTGACCTCTATACAAAACCTTTTGAGAAAACAAGATTTTTTTATCTATTAGAGGTTAATGGCGTCAAAAAGAAAGACGATATGATTCCTGAGGAGTCGAGTTCATATTTCGTCTGTATGTGTCTTAGTTTTAATTTTTTCTATCAAATTTATTTTATTTTATTTTATTTTATTTTCTATCTTAAAATATCAAAAACACAAAAAGATTTTCTGTTTTAGAATTTTAGGGGGAGCATAGTTTCAGTTTCAGTATTTATTACTTAAAAAAAAGGTGGGACCGGCAGGTAAGTTGAAAAGCAAAGATATCAAATCCGAGAAATTGATTCAGTACAATGGAAAATGATAGTAAACAGGCATCGAATCGTTTAGGACACCAAAAAAGATTTTGATTTTCAAAATCTTATATTGAAAGTCATAGAAAATTATAAGTCTGAGAAGTCAAAGCCTAATAAATTGAAAAATGATAGTAAGCTAGTCTGTTACTGTGGTTACATGAAGAAAGTAGATCTAGGTGTTGCAAGTCCATTATATGATGTGTTGGTAGATTCAACAAATAGACTAGTAGACATCATTGGTGAATCACGTAAATTAAATCAATCAACAGGATGTGGGTTCTGACATGATCTAATCCTCTAGTTTGATCAATTAGGTTGTATTCGCAGTGGATTTAGCACGAGAATTAGAAAAACACGCAAGAACATAAATGATTTTGCATGTAACAGTAAAATTATAGAGAGAGAGAACAATTCTGCCAAAAAGGTATTTTCTATTGAATCACACGTTTCGGCACCGTTTACAATTAGGTCATCTTACTTTTATAGGAAGAATGACGTCAGCTGATGTCACTTGACAGTGACATCAAACGGTTATTAACAAACTACTGAAAAACAAAATAACTACTTAAGATGTCAAACAGCTGACATCATCTTACAAAATCTAAGTGTTACTACTTATTACAAGAACTGAAAAGGAAACTACTGAAAGGTACAATGACTGAAGAACAAACTCTTCAGTCATTTACAACTACTGAACTACAACTACTGAAAGGAAAATTACAAACTACTAAAATGTAAAACCGTCACAACAACTGAAGACGACTTCTTCAGCTGTTGTGACAAACTATGAAGCTTCAGTACTTGGTCTTTAGACTTTGAACTTCAGACGTTTCATCAGCTGATGACTTCAGTAGTTGTCATCAGCTGATGTCTTCAGTCTTTGTCTTCAGACTTTGTACATCAGTTGTTGATCTTTAGTACTTCAGTTCTTCAGCTGTT
>BJCO01524145.1:0-13097 GCA_018326465.1 Flaveria floridana
AATCTGAAGTACTGTAATTATCAGAGCAATTCCCTGGAAAATATCATTAGTAAAACTTTATTAAATTAGAAAATGATCCATTCATGAAGCTAATTTGTAGAGGAAACAAGTCAAATTGTATGCAGCCTTACTTGCTTCTCATGTAAATATTTTATAATTTTGGAACGTAAAGTTGACTTACAATTATATCTTGAGCAATCCATGCAAACTCGGATTCTCGATACACTACCCAAAGAACAGCAAACACTATGCAGAATGGCAAAACCGCCAAAGTAAGGTATGAAACAGCTCCAAAAAAGGGTACTTTTATATAAGATTGTGCAGCATGTTTGAACCACCTGAAAATTTAGGTAGCTATTTTTCAATACCAAATAAACTTTAGAGTATGATCAAAGGAAAATATGAAGAGAAGAAATATTGAACCTTGATAGCAAAGCAACTATGCATGTTTGCAATCCCTGCATGTAAAAAACTGTCTTTAATCAAATTTATTTTTCATCATAAGTTTGTTTTCTAATTGAACAATTTATTCAATGTTCAGACTCGATTGAGAGGACAGTCGGACGCATTACCAAAACCAAAGACTGTCCATCATTGCATAATCAAACGAATATCAGCAAAAAGTTCAACTTTCTAAAACCCCAAACTTACCAGTTATGTAACCTAAACCTCTTCAATTGCACGATGGATCATATAACTCAATTGGAATCTGTCACAAAGCAACTCAACATCATTAACTCATCACTTCATCATATTAGATCACTCATAACTCATAGGAGATAATAACTTAATAAGCATACTTGCAGTCCACTGGATGTCGGGCACCCGTTGCACGCGTTGCAGCAGACCCATAACACATCACTCCCCGTGTCGATTTGTACATAATAATCCTTAGGAGGAGATCCTAATTGCACTTTTGTGTAATAAAGCCTATAAATCACAATCATTTAACATAATATGTTACTTTAAGACACATGATGCATTAAAGACTCTATTCTAAACAAAATCTTGAAAACAGAACCAATAAAGCAAGAAACTTTAACACCTAATTCAAATTCGGGCAACAACAGAACATCAAAACATCAACAATCGAACCCAAAACGATCAAATTCACACCAATCAAATCAATTGAAATGATGAAATCATGAATTTGAGAAATCAAAGAGCTTCAATTACCCAACACGATAAGGATCATAAGTCCCATCAACGGGGAAATCAACAACACTACCGGAAGTTGACTGTTGCTGTAGAATTCTCCGATGCCTCAAATTGTCTCTATGCCAGAGTTCACTCAATTCGATTCGATGGGTCGCCGGAAAAGCTCTCTGCAGCGTCAGAGTCGCCGGAAAGTGGCAAACAACCACCGTAGCCTGTAATAGCAGCAGCACGGCGGCGCCGGTGAGAGTTAAAGTCGCCGGAGTTCGAGCATGAAGGGCCGATTCGGTATCAAACGCCCTACAGGCGGTGTTCCGGAGCACCACCACAGCCGGAACCACCTTCTGCAGCGCCTAACCTAATGGCTGCGGAGCCTTGCTTCACGGCCTCCATCGCGTATTCCACTTGGAACAATCGGCCTGCTGGAGACCATGTGGTCACATCCGTGTCGTATTGGTTTCTGAACATCGTTGGTTCGGTGGATCGCTTGATCTCGTTGCCGGAGATGTGTGTGTGTGCGCGTGTGTGTGTGAGGGATGATGGTGAGTTCTGGTGAGGGTAGTGGGGCAACAGGATAAGCACAAAGAAAGTGGAGGGAAGCCACCACCGACCAAAGCGATTAATTAGAATAAAAATATTAATAATAATAATAATAATAATAATAATATTATTATTATTATTATTATTATTATTATTATTACTACTACTACTACTGCTACTATTAATTGTATTATTATCATAATTACTACTAATATTATTTTTATTAATAACATTTTCATTATTTATTGTCATGTTCAAGTTAATAATTAAATTATTTAAGTCCATATAATAATAGAAATTAAAGATAACAAATAAATAAGCAAAATCAAACCCTCAAGCTTCATAAATAGCATAAAAGGTCCTTACAAGTATATAACAAAGTTAACATTTAACTAATGAAAATCCAAAAGGTTACACTTATTTTTAATATTTTATTTGATTTTACTTTTCAGTTAACCGGTATAAACATAAACATTTCTATGCGATGGTTTTATTTTATGATTTACCTATATGTAAACATGCCGAAAATACACAAAATAACATTTTTTGTTCTGTTTTGCCTATACGTAATCAGTGTATATAGACAAGTAACTTTTTAAACTTTTCTAGATACATAAACATACCATTAATACATGTATAATAATATATACTAAAAAACATACTAATCATTTCATTACCCAAAACATACCAAATATTTCAAATTGTTTTAAAGCCAAAATTCCACAATGTTAACCAACCATCAAATTACCTAGATGTTCAAAGTCAAAATAACATTCTAACATATCAAATAATCATTCACCATTTACTAAACCACTAAACTCTTTCATTACCCTTCCGTGTGTTTGTTTTCTTTAGATAAAAGAATACAGTAAGCAGATTTGACCCTTAGATTTCTCAATTGAGCATCCCGCCTTGCTCATTCTTTTAAAATCCGTAACTCCATTCCTTTTCTTTAATTCCTATATGTGTTTCCTTTCTCCTTCTTTTAAGATTCTGTAACTCCATTCCTTAACTTTACTTCCCATATACGTTTCCATGTGCCTCATCATGAACACACCAAACTCAATAGGATTATTTCTTTTAGCTCAAGAAGTTATCTTTTGACTGGGATGCATCCTAATATAACATCGTACTTTTAGTGGTAAACTCCGTGTGAATACTGCACAATTATATGCTTCTACATAAAAAAAACCCGAAAATAGGATTTAGAATATAAATTACACGCATATATGCACAATATAACAATATGAAAACATTTATTTAAACATTGATATACTAAACAGACTATAAATTTTATATGTACATATATATAACATTTATGTATATATACTCATGTCCTTTCATTTCACATCTACGTATTACATCTATACATACCACATATATACATTAGCATCAAAACCAGAAAATTAATTTTACATGTACGTATATTACCTACATGTATATAAACATCCTAACATTAAGTTTACATATATGTAAATAAGAATCATACAGTACACAACTCTCGCTTTACATTTATGTTTATCTCATAATATTAATTACAAAGTACAGTGTGTCATGTTTTCATATATGTAAATCTGTTATACATCCAGGTAACAAATTTTACTTATACGTTTCCAAAATCAAAGACATTCATAGAACATCCTAATTCTATGTTTACATGTACGTATAACGCTTTAGTATAGAAATGAATAGCACATTACATTTTATCATATCTTAATGTTAACGATATTATGGATTATTAAGCATAGACTATAAAGACATGCAAATTTACCCACATACAGTACGCCATTCCATTACTTGACCAGTTATACTTTAGTTTACAAGACCTCTAATTTCCAACATCTTAGACCCCCAACCCAATTTCAAACATCGCAACCTCATCCATGAATCTGTTATGTGTTCTTTATTGTAATATATCGCAAACAAAACCTAAAATAACTCAATAATAATTACCATCAGTCGATTACTTGTTACATAAACACACGTAATCCACAATGCAATCATCAAATACTCTTAGATTTTAAGTTAAAAACTTACAATCGACAAATTTGTCACACCTTCAACCATCGTACGTTGTAGATACATGATGTCTTTGTATGTAAGCCAAGTGATGATTTGTTTAAATTTGAAGAGATGATTTTGATTTTAATTTATAGAGGATTTCATGGGATCATCCTCATATATAGCGAGCTTCCAAAAAAACATAATAAGAAATTTTACAATTCTACTCTTTTGATTTTGAATTTCTATTACTAAATATTTTGTTAATTAATTTATTACCCTTTTCAATCTTATCCATTGATAAATATAATCAATGGTTACTAGTGGTTCTTACATTTCTTATCTTTTGAAAATTACTGTAAAGAAGCGGATGCTTTAGAACAAATGTTGTTAAGTATTTGTTCATCCGCATTTGTCAATGCGGATGCACAAAGAGAAATGTTGATAAGTGTTTGCTCATCCGTATTAGTCAATGCTTATGATCAAACACTTAATGCTGATGAAGAATAAAGAAATGCTGATGAAGCCAAGGCATCCGCATTAAATAATGCAGATGTTCAACAACTAATGCGGCTGAAGACCTTTTGTACTTAGACTAGTATTCTGTATAGATGTCAGAATAGTTTAGTCATTTTGTATAGGATTTATGTCAACCTATAAATAGAATAGAATATCCATCATATGTAAGTTTTTCACTCACAAAGATACCTAGTACTCAAGTTACGAGTTTCTGAGGTTGCTTTTCACTGTTCTTGAAAACCCTATAACCCATTGTAATTTATTTGTTCAACATTCAATACACAGGCATTTATAAGTATATTTACATCATTAAATGTTCTTTGATTCAATATTTCCACTACTTAATCACTGACTCAACACCATATTCGATCCTTGTTGATTCAACATCAACAGAGAATATCATTCTCGGACCCAATCAATTGGTATCAGAGCTTTGGCTCTTGGGTTCAACTTAAGATCTGCTCAGATCTTAGCTGAAAATCGATTGATATGGTGATTGAGGTGCTCATAAAATCAACTCGGTTGTTAATGAGTATACAACTATAATAACCCGAAAAACTTCATCTTCTTTCACTTTTCTGTTACAAGAACACACTAAAAATCATCAGTAGTGTTCAGATCTATGATTAAACACAAACAAAATACATAAAAATCACCAAAACAGAAAGAAAAAGAAGTTGTTATAGACCCTACTGACTGCTACTGTTCATAGAACTCATCACATAAACTGATTACTAAAACCGTGGACTGTTTGGACTCTTGGACATAAAATCAATCTAAACCATATTCAAACAATCTAAAATCAGTTTATAAACCATGGATTCTATTAACTTTTCTGAACTTGGTCATGCTTCTAAACCTCCAATGCTTAAACACAAATCTGTGTTTAAGCAATGGAAAATCTGGTTTAGGAACTATATTACAGGTGTAGATCCGGATTATTGGATATCTATATGCAAAGGGCCTTACATTCCAGTCTCTCTGAATGCTGACCATGCTGCACAATATAAGACAGTCAGAATCCCTATTGAGGATCCAAATCTTAATCTTGATGATGATGATTATAAGAAGATTAAGATTGATCTTAAAGCTTACTCCATTCTAACTCAGTCCTTGACGATGGATGTACTCAAGAGATTAGAGAAATACAACACTGTAAAAGGTGTATGGGATGCACTTTAGACCATGTGTGAAGGAAGCAGTGAGGTTACTGAGATTAATAAAGACAAACTGATTAATCAATATGAAACCTTCCATCACACCAAAGGAGAATCTATCTCAAAATAGCTTCATAGATTCATCCAACTGATAAATGATATGGAGATAATGGGGGTCATCTGTAAAGAAAAAGATATGAACAAGAAGATGCTGCATAGTCTGCCTGAAAGCTGGAAGTAAAATGTGACCATGCTGAAAAACACACTTGATCTAGAGAGCACAAGCTTAGACATCATGATAGCAAAGATTGAAGCTCTTGAACTGGATGAGAGAAGCAGAAACTTGAGTGGACCTCAGGTCATTGAGGCTTACAAATTTCCATCAGAAACTCATTCTATGGAAAATGCATTTATTACTGAAGAGGATGATTTTCTGTCATCCAGAGATCAATCCAGATCCACTGGATTCATTGCTTCATCTTAACCATAGAAGCAATCAACCTCTAATCCATCCACTTCCACACCCGCTAACTTGCTTGTTGATCAGAAGTCTGAAGAACAAAAGGCCACCTATAATGCCTTTGTTGTAAGTTTTGAAGCATACTTGGGAGGAAGACTCACTTCAGCTCACCTAATCTAAGAAGATCTAGAGGAAATGGTCCAGATGATGTTGAAGAAATGGATTTACAATAGCAAATGGCCATGATTGCTATGAGGGCAAAGAAAATCTTCAGGAAAGGTAAAAAGCTAAGCCTGAATGAGAACATAAAGCTTGGCTATGACAAATCCAAGATGAAGTGTTTCAACTGTGGTATGACTGGCCACTTCTCAAGGGAATGTAATGCACCTAAAAGAAACAACAACAGCTACCAAATAAGCTCACACAGTCAACCATACTCTCAATCAACTTCATCATCATCTCATCAATCTAGTCATCAAAGTTAGTTTCAGCATCAGCATCATCATCAACCAACTTATCAAAGTCAGCACCAACTGACACAACAAGCCCATGCAAATAGCCAATCAACCTCAAACGCACTTGTCATCAGACAAGATGGAGTATGTGACTGGAGCTTGTATGCAGAGGATGTCAAACCTTAATTCTAAAATCATGCACTCATGGCTCACATCAATGATAGTCCAATCCCATGCCGTCTACAGTAAAAGATAATCTTCGTAGTGAAAAATATGTCACTGAATGACAAGGGTAAAGAGAACATAATCATAAATTGGCTGCTAAAATAAAAGAAGAAAAAGTAAAATCTAAAATGCTAAGACATGAAATGAAAAGCTTTGAAATCAAAATCAAGTCTTTAATTTCAGACATAGAAAAATTGCATGGTGAGAAGTATACTCTAGTAGCTGAGAATGAGAGGTTAACTGAACTGTTAACCAAAAAAAAGCTGAGCAATCCGTCACTGAAGTGAAACTTGAAAAGTTTCAATTCTCTTCTACTAAGCTACAAGAGTTGCTTGACTCACAAAAGGAGCCTAAAGACCTGACTGGAACTGGATATAATTCTTGTCCACCCCCATACAATGAAAAATACACTGTTATGCCTGAGCCTCTTACTTTGTCTGACTCAATTGAACCTAAATCTACTAAAACTAAAATACTAGTTTCACAGACAACAAATTCTCAAAACAACCCAAATGTGTACATTGAAATAAATAAGGATAAAATCAAATTAGGGCATCCCATTAAGATAAAAGAATGCTCAGACAAACATGTCAGTGTAAAGAAACAAAAGAGTCCAGTCAAGGCTATCATTCCTTTTATGAAATTAATCCCAGAAAGACTCAAATTAAAAGGAGATGCTAAATTGCCTTTGAAACACACTGCTGAAATCAAATGTGATTGTGAGGTTAAATCTCCAAACAATTCAAGCAAGTCAGACAAGGTTTCAACAAAAACTAAAGGCAAAGCTTTAGTATCACCATCATTCAAATCAAAATCCCCAAAGAATCAATCACCAAAAATAAAGTTTGATCTGAGCTCGCCTCCTAAATCAAAACAAGGAATAGGTTTTGATATTTTCAATAAAAAGGATGTTGAATAATTTGATTTAGAGGTGAGAAAGGCTCAAAAAAGCAAGGACATCCTTCAAACAAGAGACACAGTAGAGTTGTGAAACAATCTACTAATAACAAAAAGGATGAACTTGCCTCTTCAATCAAAACAAAACAAGAATCAAAGTCAAAATCTATTAAGCATCAAGAAGCTTCATCATCAAAAACAAAGATCAGACAGATGTACTGTGGAAACTATGATATGTCAAATCACAACACAGATGAGTGTTTCTACAACTAGTATTGCCTAATCTGTAACATGAACAATCACTCAAATAAGAATTGTTATTTCAACAAGTATTGTTTAGTATGCGATATAACAAATCACTATACATCTAATTGTTTCTTTAATTAGAAAGGCTTGAGAGTTCCTTAAAATAAGCCCATTGAGTCCCTTCGCGAATGAATGTAGGACAAATATTTGAATCTTCACTCGGGTTAGCGGGGGACTTGCTATACAGACATTATCGAATAGCGCCTTGGGATTGTCTATAATGATAGACAAATGAAAGATTTTCGCAAGATTCTTCACCAATTTTAACTGTCAAAGTCAAATATAGAAGTCCAGTCCAGAATAGACAATCAAGAATCTCATATTCTGATGATGACTTCTATGACAACTGGAAGTCAAAGAGCATCAAACAAAAGCAAGATAAAATTATGAAACAATCACTTAATGATTTTACAAGATCTAAAACAAAAGTGATTTCTCAAAATCAAAAATATGCTCAATTTCTATTTAGAAATAGAGACCAAAGGTTTGATGACTCCTCTGACATGTCAGTTGAAATTGAGAGAATGAGAACCAGAAGAACCCCACACAAATCAATCAAATCATCCTCCTCTAAAGTTCAACGTAGAGGAAAATACCAAGAAGTTATAGTCCTAGATAGAAACGGGAAACCCAAGACCATTATGGCTTGGGTTCCATATTCTAATTAGTTTCTTTTACTTTCAGGGTCATCCATAAAGGTCCAATAGCTTATGGTACGTGGACAGTGGATGCTCTCGACACATGACTGGAGACCGTTCCCTCCTTCATGACTTCAAGCACATCAAGGAACGACTGTAGCATTTGGTCGAGATTCACAAGGTGGCAGAATTACGGGTGAAGGATCTATGAATAACAGATTGTTAAGCTTTGATAGAGTGAACTACTACGAGCAGCTGAATTTCAATCTTCTTAGCTTATCTTAAATCTGCGACAAGAAATATTCTACTCACTTCATTGACACTCATTGCTTTATTCTGAAACCAGGATTTCAAATTCCTGTAGAATGGGTTGTCTTGAAGACCAAGAGGAAGAATAATACCTATGTCCTAAACCTCAATTTTACACATCCCAAAGAAGAAACCTGTCTTGTGTCTAAGGCATCATTTGATGAATCATAACTTTGGCATAGACGATTGGGACATGCAAATTTCAAAAATATGAACAGAGTGGTCAAAGGAAACCATGTAATTGGTCTTCCTTAGAAAGAATTTCACTTCATTAACCACTGTTCAGCATGTTTCAAAGGAAAACAACACAAGTCGTCTCATAAACCAAAGCTTGTGAACACAAATAATACTCCATTGAAGTTACTTCACATGGATCTTTTTGGACCAACTCATGTTATGAGAATTGGAAAGAAACATTATTGTTTGGTGATCATTGATGATTACTCACGCTTTACATGGGTTTTCTTCTTAGTTCATAAAAATGAAGCATCACAGATAATAGAAGACTTTATCACTAAGATTGAAAACCAACTTGATCATAACATAAAATCAATCAGAAGTGATAATGGAACAGAATTCAAAAATGAAGATTTGGGTTCATTTTGTACAATCAAAGGCATTGCGCATCAATTCAGTGCAGCTAAAACTCCTCAACAAAATGGGCTAGCTAAAAGGAGAAATAGAACATTGATTGAAGCAGCACGAATGATGCTAGCAGATGCTAAACTGCCTATTAGCTTTTGGGTTGAGGCAGTGAACACAGCCTGCTTTGTACAAAATCAAACTCTGATAGTCAAAGAAAGCAATAAAACACCATATGAACTCATTTTTCTAAGAAAAGCATTCATTGGATTTTTTTAAGTCATTTGTTAGGCCTATATCAATATTAAACACCCGAGATCATTTAGGAAAGTTTTCTTCAAAGTCTAATGAGGGATTCTTTATAGGTTATTCCTCAATTTCAAAGGCATTCAGAGTGCTTAATCCTAGATTGAACATAATTGATGAATCAACCAATGTCTAATTCAAGGAACACTCCTTTCTCAAATCAATCAATAGTCCTAACTGCTTGTTTGATATTGACTCATTTACTAGATCATTTGATCAGTTCCACTTGTCATATGCAGGTAACCTACAATCGGCTGAATCTTCCAAAACGGTAGCAAGGAGATATGATTTTCCCATGATCCCTCCTAATTCTGCTGATCAACCAGATGAAGATGTTCCTTTACAAGTTGATCCTGTGAGACAAGCACCACAACATCAAAGTGTTTCAACTGAGGTTGGTCCTAGTTTTATGCCTACTCTTTCAGATGAACCATCAAATGAAGTGAGGAATCCAGCACCAACTACTGCTCCAGTTGAAACTAAGAGAAATGAAAATGATAACAGTGTTCAAAGTGCAGCAGATGCCCAAGCAGAAACAAATGAAACCTTTGATTACTTTCATCACTCTCCCACATCATAACCTGAATGTGCCTCTTACCATGATGATCTGAATGTCTCCAACCTTGACGTATCAATTGCTGGTGACTCCATTCCAACCACTAGGATACATAAGGATCATCCAGTGTCAAGCATCATTGGTGAACTAGATGAGCAGGCGACTAGAAGCAAGTCAAGTATTACAAACATCTGTTTGTTTTCTTGCTTTCTATGTAGATAGTACCCAAGAACATAAAAGAGGCTCTTCAAGACAATAGTTGGATCGAGGCAATGCAGGAAGAGTTGCTCCAGTTCAAGAAAAAGAGGTACGGCAACTGGTAGATCTGCCCGAAGGTCAATATCCTATCGGTACCAGGTGGCTATACCGAAACAAGACTGATGATAGGAGCATCATCATCAGAAACAAAGCAAGACTAGTGGCATAAGGATACACACAAGAAGAAGGCATAGACTATGATGAAGTGTTCGCTCTTATTTCCAGATTAGAAGCTACCAGAATTTTCCTTGCGTACTCTGCATCCATGAAATTCACTGTGTATCAAATGGATGCAAAGTGTGTTTTTCTTTATGGCAAGATCACTGAAGAAGTCTATGTGAGTCAACCTTCAAGCTTTGAAGACCCAGATTTCCCTCACAGGGTAAATAAGCTTGACAAAGCCTTGTATGGTCTTCATCAAGCACCACGAAAGTGGTATGAGACTCTATCATCTTTTTTACTCACAAATGGATATGAAAGAGGAAAGATTGATCAGACTCTCTTCAGAAAGAGAAAAGGAAAAGACATGTTGCTAGTCCAGATTTATATGGATGATATCATCTTTGGCTCAACAAACAAACAACACTGTAAAGATTTTGAAGATCTTATGCATTCTATGTTCCAAATGAGTGCTAAGGGAGAACTCATTTTTTAGGAGTGCAAGTACAACAAACAGTAGATGGAATCTTCATCAATCAATCAAAATATGTGGAAACCATGCTGAAGAAGTTTCATTTTGCAGATTGTCAGCCTATCAGAACTCCTGTTGATACAAAGATGAAGATTGGTCTAGATCGTGAAGGAAAATCAGTGGATCAGACTCATTACGGATCTATGATTGGATCACTCATGTACCTAACAGCTAGTAGACCTGACATTATGTTTGGTGTATGTGTTTGTGCCAGGTACCAAGCAGGTCCAAAAGAATCACATGTGAATGCAGTCAAGATGATATTTAGATATCTCAAGGGCAAGCCTGTACTTGGATTATGGTATCTAAAGGAAGGAGATTTCAACCTGATAATCAATTAGCTGATTTATTCACTAAGGCATTTGATCCCAGCAGATTTGAATTCTTAGTTCAATCAATTGGCGTGATTAACCTTGAGTAAAAACAAAAATCAACAAAAACATTCAAAAATTCATAAAAATACAAAAATAAATTTATCTTGCAGAAGTATATGTCTTATGCTTATGGGAAATGATATAATTATAGTCGTTATATCATTTACTGTGCTTATTATAAATCTCAAATGACTGACATGACTTATCTGATATGCGGATAGGCTCAACTTGGAAAAGATAACACATGCAGTGATGAACTAAAGCTTATATTCAACTGTGAAGCTTTCATCTCAAAGAGTGTGTAAGTATTAGCTTATCCAAATATGTGTGTGTAGCAACCTAAACACACCAGGTAATGATGTCTTATGAATCCCTTTTACTCATATAAGTTTTTCCTTTGTTTTGCTGAGCAAAGACCTGGAAAAACAAGCACATAGTGCTGATGTCATGATCCATAAATATTCCTAATAAGGAACACATCCAACTTGGATGAATCAATAGAATAAAATACATTCCAAGTGAATGCAACAAAAGAATCCTAAGAGATCACCTTCTAAAGTGAAGTTAAAAGAATCCAAATGTGGATTAAAAAGGATAAAAGGATCAAAACAAAAGAATCCTAATGAGGATCAAGCAAAATGAGATTTCATATTTCAAGTGACCTGGTCAAGTAAGTTATTAATGTTCTACCATACATTGCATGCAGATGGTTGACCTTTCCATGCTTTTGAGTGTGAGGTACATTGTAAGGCCCCGTTCCCGAGCACCTCACAGCTGGTCTATCATCGCATGTAAAACATATAATTTCATTAACATAATAAAATCATGCAGCGGAAACTTTGAATTAACTTTCAATTTACTATAAATGCTTTTGCCAGTTAATACAACGTACAACAATTACAAAATTTCTATTGTTGTATTACATCACAAAAGCATTAAACAAAGTATTACATCAGTATTAATTACAAAATGGTCATAAACAGTGACCTTTAGTACAGAAATATTAAAACTAAACCTAAAGAAGATTCCTTAAGTAATCCCGTTTATCGGGATCCTCAAGGAACACTTGCACGCAACATAAAATGTTGCAGCATTATAAGCAAAAGAATGCCATCCTAAAAGAGCTAAGTAGCCGCCTCGTGCCATCCTCAGCAACACTACCTGTCAACTGGAAACACATAAAAAGTCAGCGTTGCTGAGTGAGTTCTAATTTTATAATAAACATACTACGTTTTCATTAAAACCCATTCTTTTCTTTCACGCGATCATACATCATACGTACACACAGATAATATCTTTATTATCTCTTTAATTCATTCATTCGTTCATCATTATCATTCAGTTCTTATCTAGATCCCGTCAGGCTTTACCCACTTCATGGCACACAACCATGATCACTGTGGTCAAATGACAAGGATCCCGTTTCGTTCTTCATTGTCTAGATCCTGTCAGGCTTTACCCACTTCATGGCACTTAGCCATGATTACTGTGGTCGAATGACAAGAATCCCGTTTCGTTCATTCGTTACGACATTTCATTCGTGAGCATACCTCATGCATATATTCAGATAATATTTATTATTATCTTCGTCCTTCGTTCTTTCATTCATTCGTTCGTTACATCTTTACTTGCACATTGGATATCATTTGTACCAATACCATAGGCTAC
>BJCO01524324.1:0-12212 GCA_018326465.1 Flaveria floridana
TGAATGAATGCATGCATTAATGAATGAACGAATGAATGTAAGAAAAGGCTTGCAAGCGAATGTATGGAGGCGCACACCCTATAAAGGTGTTAGCTCAATAGTGTGCGGGTTAGCTACCCCTAAGGATGCACACTGGGGTCAGTCTTTGTGATTGACCATATGTATGGGATCCTTGCCGCTTACCCTAGGTGACTGGATCAGCAGTAGTGCACAACGTTCGTGATTGATCATCACAGGTCCAGCACCAGCAGTAGTGCACAATGTTCGGGGTATAGCGCATGGCATTCATCCATAATGAAAAAGGAAATACAAGTGTGCGTGTACGTGCCCTAGGTGACTGGATCAGCAGTAGTGCACAACGTTCGTGATTAATCATCACAGGTCCAGCACCAGCAGTAGTGCACAATGTTCGGGGTATTGTACATGTCACTGAATGTAATGAACATACGAATGAATGTAATGAACGTACGGAAGAATGTAATGAATGTATGAAAGTATGTAAGAGATGTACGAACAAAAGAAAGAATGTGAATGATTATGATGAACGGTACACGAACGAGAGCTAATGAATTAATAATGAAGATAATAATAATATTATCTATGTGTATGTATGTTATGTGATCGCATGTATGTAAGGACGGTTTTAACGAAAGAAAAGTATGTTTTATTACAAAACTAGAACTCACTCAGCAACGCTGACTTTTATGTGTTTCCAGTTGGCAGGTAGTGTTACTGAGGATGGCACGAGGCGGCTACTCAGCTCTTTTGGGATGACATTCTTTTGTTAATATTTTTGCAATGTATTATGTTGCATGTAATTAGAAAATGAATTGGTGTTTGTAGAGGATTCGGATAAACGGGATTACCTAAGGAATCCTCTCACCACTAAAAGTCACTGTTTATGACTATTTTGTAATGGATTAACGATGTATTACTTTGCAAAATCTTTTATGATGAAATGAGATGTCTCTTTTGAATGTTTCCGCTGCGATGTTTATTTAGAATATCTGTAAATGTATGTTTTATGTGCAATGATTGACCAACTGTGAGGTGCTCGGGAACGGGGCCTTACAGTCACTAATTCTTATCCTGTATAGCTTCTTTGAAAGACTTTGGCTCATTAATGGAAGTAATGGCCGCTAGAAAAACTTTGTGAGATTTCAAAAATTTGTTATAAGAAACATAATTTGAGAGTGGATGTACCGTAGAAGAAGTTTGATTTGGCATGGGGTTGTCATGGTCGATGGATGGTAGCAACATGACTTTATAATCTTGTTATCGAGATGGTGGTAGCCTAGTTCTTTTGACTCGTGGAGCTTGAGATTCATCTTGCGATTCATTAACATTTATGTTATTTTCAACTCGTGCCTCGACGTCACTAGAATCAGTTGGTTCATTGGGTTTAGTTCCGGGCATAGCCACCTCTTCACCGTTTTCTTTTTCATTTTGTTTGGCATAGACATCTTCATACCAAATGAGTACCTCAAAATCATCTGAAGTTGGAATCCTATGTGAATAAACAGGAAATTGTTTTCAACAAATTTGACATCACGTGAGACAACCATCTTTCTATGTTTGAGGTCAAAAATTTTGAAACCTTTCGTTCCTTGTGGGTATCCCATGAACACTCCTTGTCTTCCCCTGAATTCAAACTTGTCTCCTCCTGTCTCTATGATGTTGTAATAGGCTAAACATCCCAAAGTCCTCATGTGGTCATAATCGGGTTTTTGTCCGAAAACAATCTCATAAGGTGTTTGGTTTTTAATAACCTTGGACGGAAGACGGTTAATGATGTAAATGGCTGCCTCTATGCATTCTCCCCAAAATCATTTTGGGATGCCCCCTTGGAACATGAGAGCCCGGGTGGTTTCAAGGAGACGTCGATGTTTTCATTCAGCCACTTCGTTTTTTTGGGGTGTGTGAGGGAAAGTAGTTTCTAACAAAATACCCTCACATGCATAAAATTATTTCATGCGGTTGGAAGTGAACTCGCCTTCATTGTCACTTCTTATTCGTTTGATATGTTTTGCAAATTGGGTTTTAACCATATTGTGAAAATTTATTAAACAATCACTAGCTTCGCTCTTGTGTCAGATTAGAAAAATCCAAAGTGCCCTACTAAAATCATCCACAATAGTTAAGGAAAAGCTTGCAGGTGTCGTGGATGGGTTACGACATTTACCCCAAATATGATAATGAATCAACTCAAAACATTCAGTGGTTTTAATAAAACTCTTAGGAAAAGGAGATCGTGTATGTTTAGCTTTAACACACGAATCACAAACATCGTCTTTAATTGAAAGAAAAATCTCTTAAAAAAGAAATATGTGATAATTTTGAATCGGAGGCATGACCTAGTCTTGAATGCCAAACATTTGCATCAGCCTTTGTTGCCATAGCTTTCCTTACTTGATCTGCCATCCCCATATGATACAAACCTTGAACGCATTTACCCGTGCCAATCAACTTCTTCGAGTGTAAGTCCCGCATGATGCAAAAATCCAGAAAAAAACTTACTACACATTGCAATTCCTTTGATAATCTACTAACTAAAAGTTAATTACAATTGAATTTGGAATATATAAAACTTCTTTGATCTTAATTCCACCAATTAAGGTGCATTCCCCTTTAGCTTTTATCGGTGTGCTGTCTCCATTTGGTATCACAATGGGCACCTTTCGTATAGCTCGAGTGCCATTTTTGAGGGATTCATGTTTATGAACATGTGTTCGGTTGAACCTGAATCCCAAATCCAATCATTATTTTCATCATTCTTACCGTCCATGTTTGCTTTACGAATGGATTCACCTTCTGCGTTCTACCCATTGCCAGTAAGGTGCTTCATGAGAGTTTGACATTGAGCTTCAGTCAAGCCTGCTAAGCTAGACTCGGTCTCAATGTGGGTTGCCTTCTACATCACCTTGTCACCTTTGGTTTTACCGGGCCACTATTTGTGATAACCGATCAACTTCAAGCAACCTTCCCGTTTATGACCGTCTCTCTCGCAATTAGAATAGTGATCAACTTTGTTGGCAACTTGCGTTGATTTTTTTGGAGTCCCTTGTTTGCTTCGTGGGAAGTTTGAGTGTCCACCCTGTCATCCTTGAGTTCTAAACGCAGCCGATTCTACTTGTGTCTTCTCATCATGGTAATCTGCTTCTGTTCTTCTTCTGAAGCTAGACGATAAGCCTATCCAAGTATGAGAGTTGGCTTGATAGAGAGAACATGGGTTCTTATTATGGAAAAATCCCTATCAAGGCCCATCAAGAACTCCTACAATCGTTCATTTTCTTTGAATTCACTAATGGGCGTTTGGTTGGAAGGAATGGAATGGAAATGGGAAACTAGTATAACTTTCAAGTAAAATTATGTTTGAGTAAGCAATTAAAAGTAAACCCAATGGAATGTTTCACCTCAATTCCCTTGGTTGTGGGATTTCAAAATCCTTTCACCTAGAGAGGGAATTTGAAATCCCACAACCAAGGGAATTTGAGATGAAACATTCCCTTGGGTTTTACATTTCATTACCTACTCAAACATAATTTTACTTGAAAATTATACTAATTTTTCAATTCCATTCCATTCCATTTCATTCATTCCAACCAAACGCCCCCTAAGTCTTTTTTCCAATCTTGCAAGAGCAGCTTCCATAGGTGCATTGCGGAATCAGAAAAACAGATTGTATCTCATGCCATATTCCACGGATTTTAGTATAGCACGCTGAGACAGACACACCATCTTGGTGGGTTATTGATAGAGATTGTTTTAATTCATAGGCTCGAGGCGCAATCTCCTTCCTAAACCTTTCCTTCAAATCGTTCCATATCTCACAGGAGGTATTAGTGTATTTACGCTCCCCCTGATATCTTTATCCATCCCCATCGATCATGGCGTCATAACGGATCCACTACATGTAGTTATTCGCTTCCTTTTCTGGTTTAGGAAACGTCCTGTCCATGAATCCCATCTCGTTCTTCACGAATAGAATGTTAGCCATCTCCTTGGCGCGGTCGTTCTAGTTACCGTTGGTTAAAACTTCGTTGATGTGCATTTGTTTAAGTAAATTGAAAGGGGATAAGTAATACAGTTAGTTAGAGTCAATGGCATCATTCTTGCCTCTACCGTCGGCATTATTCTTGCCATCGTCGCTGGGTTTCTCTCCAGTCATATTTGATTACGAGCATTGGTTCTTGAGAACTCTCTCTGATACCATATAGAAATTGGTACTCGGAGATTTTCTTTCATTCACATTCAATTGAATTATTTCCACAAGAAGACAGGGTAAATGCAAAGAAGATCCTAAGATCATGGGGCTAAAAAAGGAAATAAATAAAGCAAATAAAAACATAATATTATAGCAGCTAATGAATTGATATGATATCTTTATTTCCTTTAATTTTTAATTTTCAAATAATCTTAAAGCAATTTAAAGGTGAGCATAGTGGGTGAGTGCATAAATTGACTAAGATATTGAACAACATAAGAGGTGTTAGGCCAAGTTATGGGAAAGATAAATCAATTTTCCTACTAGTTTTTGGAAGAAACACAATAATATCTTATTTGGTTTTAGATAAAATGATAAAACTTTGTTCAATCGGAGTATTTGAAGGTTTACATCCAGAATATCCAAGCTCTGGATTTTTCTACGTCATCACCACAATGACAAAGACTTAATGGAAAGAACTTGCGGTAAAATTGGACACAAACTCAATTATAAACAAAGCAAACTAGAGAATAGTAGATTGCGGTTGGCAAAGAATGATCCTAGAGTAACAAATAACAAACATTAATGAATACCAATATTCTAACTCAAAGAAGATACTACAAGAAAGTGGGTCTATAGCAACGAAAATTTGACACCTTATAGCAACGACATGTCGTCGCCATAGCCTTTTTCGTCTGTACCGACGACAAGTTGTCGCTATAAGCTTAGTTCATATAAAATAGTCGTAATAGGCGTAAATGTCGTCGGAATAGATATCATCGACACAATTTAGTCTATAGGAACGACAAATCGTCCCTATAAGAGTCATGATTTCTGATTTTACCGAATATTAAAAAAAAGAAAAAAAAGAAAAACTTGACCTATAGCAACAACATGTCGTCGCTATAAGTCTTTTTCATATTTTTTAAATTTTTTAAAATTCTTTTTATGGTGTCGTCGCTATTGATCTCATTTTATTTAATTTTTTTCATTTTATGCAGGAACCTAATTTTTCTTACAAATTTAACAAAGATATGATCAATAAAAATCTAATGCAAGTTTAACAAACAAATAATCATACAACTTCAAATTTAAGTTTAACAAACATATAATCCATACAATTAGTTTAAAGTTCAACAAAATCTAACAAGAATAAAAACACTAATGACCACCAGGTGGTCGTTGCTGCTGCCAGTAGCGCATCATTTCTATTTGCTCTTGAAGCAATCGTTGCATTTCTTGTATTTGTTGTTATTGTTGTTGTATAGTTTCTTGTTTTTGTTGTTATTGTTGTCTAAGTTCTTCAACTTCATCATGCAAATGTTGTGTTGTAGGAGGTTGCGAGCTAGAAAAATCAGGGGTGGGATGTCTTACCACGCGACCAACACCTCGTATATGTCCTCGCCTTTGACCTAAGTCACGCTCAATGCATTGAATCTCATCAACAACAATCTCGCTAGAGGATCTCACATACCCCTCTTGAATTCTTCCCTACATTAAACATATTGATATTATTAGTTCAAATGGGTCATTTTGACCCAAACACACTTAAACATACTAGAATCAATCAAACAGTTAGTTAAAATGGGTTATTTTGACCCAAACACACTTAAACATACTAGAATCAATCAAAAGTTAGTTCAAATGAGTCATTTTGACCCAAATACACTTAAACAGACTAGAATCAATCAAAGGTTAGTTCAAATGGGTCATTTTGACCCAAACACACTTAAACATACTAGAATCAATCAAAAGTTAGTTCAAATGGGTCATTTTGACCCTAACACACTTAAACATACTAGAATCAACCAAAAATTAGTTCAAATGGGTCATTTTGACCCAAACACACTTAAAGACACTAGAAGCAATCAAACGTTAGTTCAAATGGGTCATTTTGACCCAAACACACTTAAACATACTAGAATCAATCAAAAGTTAGTTGAAATTGGTCATTTTGACCCTAACACACTTAAACATACTATAATCAATCAAACGTTAGTTCAAATGGGTCATTTTGACCCAAACACACTTAAACATACTAGAAGCAATCAAAAGTTAGTTCAAATGGGTCATTTTGACCCTAACACACTTAAACATACTAGAATCAATCAAAAGTTGGTTGAAATGGGTCATTTTGACCCTAACACAGTTAAACATACTAGAATCAATCAAAAGTTAGTTCAAATGGGTCATTTTGACTCAAACACACTTAAACATACTAGAAGTAATAAAAGTTAGTTCAAATGGGTCATTTTGACCCTAACACACAAACATACTAGAATCAATCAAAAGTTAGTTGAAATGGGTCATTTTGACCCTAACACACTTAAACATAGTAGAATCATCAAAAGTTAGTTGAAATGGATCATTTTGACCCTAACACACTTAAACATACTAGAATCAATCAAAAGTTAGTTAAAATGGGTCAGTTTGACCCAAACATACTAAAATCACTTAAAAGTTATTTTAAACTTACCTAATCCGATTCTGCATTTGCATTCACCCATCCCGTGCCTTCTTTGAAATGGATCTTCTGAAAGAGATCAATCGGACGACTCCCCAATGAATAATAAAAATTCTTAGAAATGCATCTTCTGATAGTTAATGCTTATTTTTATACTAACAGTTATACTTTTACCTCCATATGTCTCTTCTGTGCATATGATTGGCTCCTATTGAAACTCGAATATTTACCTTTGTTTAATTTGTTTGCCTCAGATCGGCTCCAATAAGCGGGATCTGAGAACAACTTATTGATCACTCGAGCCCATGCTTGAAGGTCAGTTCTCTCAGGAGGACAAGTCAACGTTGTTTCCACGTCATCATAACCACCCACATCATCAAAATGAGATTTTAGATCTCGCTTTCGATCTTTATAGGCTCTTTGACGCTTGGCAGTGATTCCGAGCCTTATGCCTTCCCATTGTTCGGATTCCCTCCATCTAGCAAAATCAAAATATTCCTATAAAGCATGTAATTAGAAAACATGTAACACTTATATAATTAAAATACAATAAAAACATAATATTGTATAGTTACAAAAAGTGTGGGGTATATGACTATTTTAAATTCATCGGGAATAGCTTGCCAACCGGGATAATGGAAAGTAACAACCTTACTAATCTCATTAGAGATTAACCTTATTAAATCCGAGCTGTTCTCTCTAACAAACTTATATTGACCCCATTGCTTCAACATCAATCGGTAGTTCAACACCACTATTTTGAGTAGTGTGTCAAACATCACGACTATGAACCACAAATCTAACACCATTGATTATGCAAGCAGTGTAAGAATATGTGTTTAAAGGACCATGTGCCAATGCCTTTAATTCTTTGATGCGTTTAAAGGACCATGTGCCAATGCCTTTAATTCTTTGATACCCCCTTGAGACAAAGAAGAAGATGATGATGATGATAATGATGATGTATTTGCTTTATACTTTAACCATGCATGAAGAAAATTCTGTTTTTTTACTACGTCCAGGAAATTTATATTCAAATTCCAATTTGTAGTCACTAATTTCATTGCAATTGTTTAGTACAAACCAGTGTAATGATTTTTAGTCATCTTCACATAGCGCAATAATTTTCTTTTTAGACATTGGTTGGCATTGTGATGAAAACACATGGAATTGTCTCTTTGGGATGCCAAAATCTGCAGTTCTATCGAATTGGTTGAATTTGGTTTGCATACCTTCAAGATACATAGAACAGAATGTCAATGCCTCATCTGCAACATAACCTTCTGCTATTGAGCCTTCAAGTCTAGCTTCATTTCTAACATATGATTTGAGCTTTTTCATGTATCTTTCAAAATGATACATCCATCTCATATAAACAGGACCACCAAGAATAGCTTCTTTAGGTAAATGAAGAACTAAATGAACCATTATACCAAAAAATACTATAGTATATATCAATTCCAAATTGCACAATATCTTTACCACTTCCTTATTTGTTTTATACATATCACTCACATTTACTGATCTTGCACATATTTTCTGAAAAAATGTACAAAGGTCAATGATTGTTGTGGACACATTTTTTGGGAGACCAACTTTCACCCCGATGGGTAGCAATCGTTGCATTAGGATGTGTTAATCATGAGACTTTGACCTTATTATGTTTGAATAATTAGAAAGCACTTTATTTTTAAAGTTTGAACCAAAACCATCAGGTAGTCTCACTCCTTTAACGAATTGATAAAAACGTTCACGATCACCGGGTGTGAAAGAATAAGAAGCATATGGTTGGTAGACCTTGTTTTTCTTTACTAGCCATAAATCAGGACGAATACCCATATTTTGCAAGTCTTGTCTTGCTGCTTGCGTGTCTTTGATTTTTCATTCATTAGCAAAGTACCCAACAAGCTCTCACAAATATTTTTCTCTACATGCATGACATCAAGATTGTGATTTAAAATGAGTGAAGACCAATATTCTAGCTCAAAGAAGATACTCCATTTGGACCAATTCAACTCGGTTGCAACACGCTTTCTTTTCACACCTCCATGTGTAGGATGTTTCCCTGGAACACGATTAGGGAGGCCTTTTAGTTATTTTAAAATTTGTGCATTACTCAAACGTCTAGGAGGATCTCTTGTCTCTTTTTTGCCATTGAACAAAAGATCATCTCTTAAACTATGTTTTTTTGTCAAGAACCGTCTATGACTAATCAAGGCTATTTTATTTGTTATAGGGCATGAGGGTGTGTCTACGTTACAAGTAGGGCATGACATATAACCTTGACCACTCCATCCAGACATATAGCTACGAGCAGGATAATCGTTTATAGTCCATAATAGAGCTGCACGCATCCTGAATATAGTTTTGATTGATGCATCTCTCATTTGAACTCCTTTGGCCCATAACACTTTCAACTCATCTATTAAAGGCCTTAGGAAAACATCAATGTCCTTTCCAAGAGATTTAGGCCTGGGAATAAGCAAGGTCAAGATAAAAGAAGACTCTTTCCTACATAACCATGGTGGTGTGTTATATGTTGTTAACACCATTGGCCACATACTATAAGATTACTCATGTTACCGAATGGATTAAAACCATCCGCAGCCAAACCCAAACGTACATTTCGGGGTTCTTTGGCAAAATCAGGAAATTTTTCATCAAAGTCTTTCCATGCCTTCCCATCAACTGGAGACACATCATACTATCCGTTGAGCATCTTGTATAATGCCATGTCATTTCTTTTACTGTGAATCTTGAGCTATACATTCGTCGAAGTCAAGAAGTTAAAGGAAAGTAGCGCAACACTTCTGATGTACTTTGTTCCCCTTTGTGTTTTTGTCAACCCATCTACTCTCGTTACAAACCGGACAATTTTGCATCAACTCATTTTCTTTCCAAAACAGAGCACAATTGTTAATGTAAGCATGGATAGATTCATATCCTAACCCAATCTTTCTTAATCTCTTCTTAGCTTCATAGTATGAGGCTGGAATTTGATTTTCTTTAAGGAATGAAACTCTCAAAAACTCTAAAAGTTGTTTAAATGAACTATCCGTCCATTTGTTGATAACCTTGATATGCATCAATTTTGCTAAAAATTTTAAAGAAGACATCCAACTACAACCGGGGTATAACTCGGTATACAACTCCTTAAATAATGCATCAAACTCCGGGTCAAAACCAGCTCCATCTTCGTCTACATTTTCTTCCTTAACATTCTGCTCCGCCATAACACCATCAATTGCATCAAACATCTCATTATTTGTTGATGGAATAGATTTTCTTAGAGCAAAAATGTCTTCTATTTCTAAAGCACGTGGATATTTCTCACCATGATAAGTCCACATATTATATGATTGTAGAAACCTATTGTCATGTATGTGGGCATAAATGATATCCAGATCCTGCCGACACCCATTGCAGCATCGTTTACACAGACAAAAAGCTTTTCCTAAACTGTCGACATGGTTCTTGGCCATTTCTAGAAAGTTATGAAGACCTTTTATAAATTCCGGAGAACTCCGATTTCGCAATTTAATCCAACTCTTATCAATTGTCATATCTTTGGTGTTATAAAACATGGAAATACAACTTTATCAATTAACATATACACTTACATATATATACATACAAGCATAATCATAACACATAACCACTTACAAGTATACAAGTATACAAACATACAAATATACAACATACTTACATACACAATTACAAAAATACAAACATACTTACATGCAAGTATATAACGTACTTACATACACACTTACAACTATACAAAAAACATACAAGTATACAACATACTTACATACACAATTACAAAAAAAATAAACATATAATATATTAATGAACAAACATATAAACATAAATACATACAAACATTCACATTCAAAATTAACATTATTAGATACATATAAACATATACATAAACAACTAAATACATCAAACCATATACATATAAAATAACACATATGAAAATGCATACGAACTTAAAAGCATGAAAATATATATAGTGGCATTTCATCAAACACTTGGTGGGCATAACCTAATCTAACAGCAAACCCATATACATTTACATATATATACACTTTTTACAATCATATAAGCCTAATCATAGACATATTCACTAAACAACACTTAAATCATAAGCTTTAAATGAATTTCATACCTTGAAAATCTTCAAATCCTTTTATTCTAAGCTTTAAACTTTAATCTCACCTAAAACACAAAAATTTAGATAAAACTTATAAAAACAAGATTATATAACTTTATTATAGTAAAAGAAACATCATTCTTACCTTATAACACTTCAATTTAATGTCAAATAAGCCTATAAACCGAGATGAAATCGAGAGAAGAAAGTTGTAACACCCGGATATTTTCCTCGAAGCCGACGAAAGAAGAAAAAGAAATATAGTACAAAGTCGGGGGACCAAACTTGCCAAAATGGGAGAAAATTTGTAAAGATGGGAAATTAAGAGGGGGAGGGCAGCCACATCCTCCCCACTCTTGTGAAAACTCAGCAAAAGAGAAAGAAGAGAGAAAGAAGAGAGAAAAGAGAGAAAAAGGTTGGTTCGGGTGGATCTAAGCACGAAAATCGTCGGGTAGCGAGTCAACATGAAGCTCTTCTTCTTCTTGTAGTTTGTGTGAGTTCTAGGACCCCTATTTTACACGGTTTCAATTGTTTTAGGGCTGGAATACATAGTAAACCCGTTTTTGTATGTGTGTGTGTTTGACCCATTTGGGTGTGTTTGTGTGTGATGCGTTTGGAGTATGTTTTTGGACTTGTGTGTGCTTGAATGGTGTTGTGGTATGCATTCCTAAGGTTTAGGATGGTTCATTTTGGCTTAGAATGGGTTTGGATGAGCTTGGAGGTCGAAAATGGCAGATTGGGTTCGGGCTGAACTGCATTCTGCATAGAACCATCGCTACATATCCTAGGTACTGTGGCCAGGAGGGTGCGGTGCGCCGATATAGAAGGTCTATGATAGGCCTAGGTCCAGTACCATGATACAGAAGAATATTACATGTGGCAATAGTATACTTAAACTTTACCTTAGGTGCTGTGGCCAGGAGGTGTGATGCACCATTATAGAAGGTGTATGATAGGCCTAGGCCCAGCACCACGAAATAGAAAGGTATTGTATATAGTAATGGTACACCTAAACTTTACCTTAGGTACTATGGCCAGGAGGTGCGATGCACCGTTATAGAAGGTCTATGATAGGCCTGGGTCCAGCCTTATGAAACAGAAAGGTAAGGTTATGGGTGATGGAAAGAAAAGAGGTAAAGATGAAAGAGTAAGAAAGTTAAAGACGTACGATGAACGAATGAAAGTTAAAGAATGAACGAATGAAAGTAATGAAAAGAAGAAACATAATGATAAAGTATGAAACGGGATCCTGCTCACTCGACCTCCGTAATCATGGCTGCCTGCTGTGAAGAGGGTAAAGTTGACCGGATCTATATAGAAGCAAAAGATAACGAATGATGAAGATAATAATGATATTATCTATATGTACGTATGATGTGTGATAGCAT
>BJCO01524524.1:0-17996 GCA_018326465.1 Flaveria floridana
TATCCTCTAACACATGGGTATTGGATACCGGATGTGGAACTCACATTTGCAACTTACTGCAGGGGTTCAAAAGAAGTAAGGACTTCAAGAAAGGGGATGTTAGCCTCTACATGGGGAATGGGGAAAAAGTTCAAGTTGAAGGCCGAGGGGACTACATCTTGAAGCTTCCAAATGGTTTGGAAGCAATTTTGAACAATATTTTGTATGCTCCTAGTTTGACCAGGAACATCATTTTTGTTGCCCAATTAAGACAATATGGTTATGTTTTGACATTTATTGAAAATGAAATTCATGTTTCTTTAAATAGCATATTTTATTTTAAAGCTATTCCTATCAATAGTATTTATGAATTGGTTCGTGAAAACACATTATATGATAGCTCATTGTACCAAACCACAACTAAAAACTCCAATTGGATTTGAGTGATACCTATCTTTTGCATTGCCGTCTTGGTCATATAAACAAGAAGCGCATACGAACACTTCAAAAGAATGGTATTTTAAAAGCAAATGAATATGATTCATTTGATGTATGTGAATCTTGTTTACAAGGTAAAATGACCAAAGCACCTTTTAATGGCAAATCCGAAAGGGCAAAAGATTTATTAGGCATCATACATTCGGATGTGTGTGGTCCTTTTAAGCCAATGACTAGGTACCAAGAGATACTTCATTACCTTTACCGATAACTATAGTCGATATGGTTATGTCTACTTATTGAGACACAAAGATGAAGCTTTTGAAATGTTCAAAATCTTCCAAAATGAAGTAGAGAATCAACTCAACAAAATAATAAAAATTCTCCGCACCGATAGAGGAGGTGAATACCTAAGTGATGCTTTTAGAGATCATCTTAGAAGTTGTGGTATTGCCTCACAACTATCTCCACCTGGAATACCACAACATAATGAAGGTAAAACTATTATCAACTTGGATTGGTAGATATTCATATGGATGAATATAGAGTAAAGGATTGCTGCCAAAGTTCATAGATATTTGTGGGATACAAATATTGGACTGACCTGCATCTCAAACATTACTACATGGAATCTTCTTGATTGATCATAAGTAATTTTGAGTAAAGGCGAACATCATTTGGTATCCTCTGACCTGAGATACATATTGGGTCTTGATACTTACCAAATATTATATTTTGACTTAGTTTTTTGCTGTTCTGAAACATCGCCGTACATAAGTCTGAGTTCAGGTATGATGTAAGGTAATTGTGAGAGACGTATGTTGTCAAGATGGGATTTGTCTCTCTTATTCGTTGAGAGTAAGATGTCTAAGGCCTAATAAAGTTAAATCAATGGAGAATGATCACTCTGTGTCTCTAGGATTTAACATGACATCTGTGACAAATGGATAGATAATTGGTTTACCTAAAACATTTCAAGTATGGTACTTGAAGAGGATGATGTTATTGAATGGCACTTAGTCATACGTATTAAGGGTAGTAAACCGTTGTTAGGCAGTATTTACTGATTGCATCAATCTTCTATGAGTCTTGTGCAAGTGGGAGATTGTTGGATCTTATATGCCTAAGACACATACAAGATTGATGTGGTTAGTACGTTATGATCCAAGTCGGGTCATACCCAATAACAAGCAAAACAAACACCAATATATGTTTATTTGTTGATGAGATCATACAAATAAATATTGACACCAATTTAGAAAATTGATTTTCTAGAACTTTGCTTTGTAAAAGAACAATATTATATGGATAATTTGTTCATGAGAATTTTATTTGTTTCATTATTTAAGTTGGTTAAATAATAACAAATAAAAGTGTGTTAATGTTATAAAATTAAAATAGGTTTTAATCTTATAAACTAATAACTTAAAAGAGTGCAATTTTTATAAAATAACAAAATGGGTGGGAAACCCATTTTGAAAGGGGGATTCGGCCGCCCAAAGGGGCCTAGGGAACCCATATGCATGTCTTGGACATTTCAAGTTTAATCATTCTTGCACTCTTCTATGAACACACCTTTTCTCGCACACACAAGACAGTATTCTCTCCAAAAACTTAGAGCTGAAAATTCAGATTGAAGGGTTCAGGAGTTGAAAATTTTGGATCTATCAAGAAGCTTTGGTAGAGAAGTGAGGTGTGGTGCATCCTAACTTGCAAGGTGTTTGTTCAAACTTGTGGGTATCACAACTTGAGTCTCTCTCTCTCTTGGGGGCTGGATATTCAACAACATCTTCATCTTCATCTCATACGTCTACAACATTTATACAAGAAAGGTTGTATCTAAGAACTCCCTATGGTTGTTTTATGGTTTGATAGCACACTATTTCATATATATATATAAGATCCTTGTTCTCGGATTTTGTTTTGGTTAAAAATGGTTCATATTTTCAGATTCATAACCACATATTTAAACACTAATATCTGCTGCGTTTTCATAGTTTAAATGGTTAAACTAGCTTTGATGAACTTGCTACAAAACCCAACAAAAAGAAAGATAACAGAGATGAAAAATGAAACGTAACGAAAGAAAGAAAAGGCTTGCAAGCAGAAAGAAAGATGAATTACAATTCTTTATAAGTTGATAGCTCAACTGTGTTTTTGATAAAGTGGGATTTTAACCCATAAGGGTTCGCACACAGGGGGATCAGTCTAGGTGACGGAACCCATAGTACCAAACGAGATCCTTGTCATTCGACCCTGGGCTTTGTGCCAATATATGATACGGCTTTGTGCCAGTTAGTAACAAGGCTTCATGCCTAGAATGGTGGCTTCGCGCCAGTTAGTAAAGGAGCTTCATGCTCAGAATGGCGGTTTCAAACCGCGATGGGGGAAAAGCCTAACAGGATCTAGAATAAGTACGAAACGAGCAAGATGATAAAGTATGAAACGAACAAAGTGATGAAGTACTAAATGAACGTTAACAAAAGATAGTGATAAAGTACGAGACCAACGTTAACAAAAGATAAGGATAAAGTACGAAACGAATGATAACGAATGAAATGATAAAGTACGAAACGAACGAACATGTACGATAACGAATGAACATGTGTGATAGTAAAGAAAGTGTTATGGAAAAGAGTATTTTTACGTATGAAACGTATAAAGTATTTTGATACTTATAAAACTAAAACTCACTCATCAACGTTGACTTTTATGCATTTTTAGTTGGCAGGTAAAGGTTGCTGAGGATGGCATGCAGGGAGGCTACCTGGTAGGACAAGACTGGCATCCACTCACGCATGTTATTATTGTTGTTTTATAATGCAATCAATGAAAGATTCTTTTGGAGCTGAACAGTGTTGTATTGCATAAAAACAGTAAGTGTTAATAAAATGAATGGTTTTTGGTAATGACTTCCGCTGTGATATTTTATGAAATGTGTAGTAATATGTATGTTTAGTGCTATGAATGACCAGCTGTGAGGTGCCCGGTAACGAGTCCTTACAATTAATCTTATTATTTACAAGGTCATTTTCCAAATTATAAATAAAATTTTATAATATTAAGTTGTACTAAACCCCAAATCCCTGTAACAAACCCTAGATTCCACAAATGGTCTTTTGAACTAATCAAATTATAATCTAATCTTGGAACCTCCGCGCCTAGGTAATCTGTGAAGAAACCGTTGGTGCTATTCTAGCTTATTATTATCCAATGTACATCAAATACCAAGTGAGTTTCGATACCCCATATTTACTTTATTTCATACCTTTTGGGGTGAAACATGTTAACCGTATAAATATACACTTGTAAATTCTTTAAATACTTGTAGAGCACGTGCAATTCATCTTATTAAATTGTCATGGTTATTTGAAACATTGGTGAACATTATATGATAGTTATTTTGTAAAAACAAGCATTAACTATTTCTAGGCTAGCGACGCCATAGATTTATGGGCTTGAAATGCCTATTTGGTGATAAAGCCGAGGTTATTGTCGGCTCCTGATGATGTATTATTGTTCATCATGGGAACCAAGTACACTTAGCTAATCGTATATTTCGTTGTGGCCATACTTGTCAAGGTTTGATTGTATCATCATGCTATCTATATGTTCTTGTATTATTTCTTAACCTATGACTTGAATTGCCTCTTAAAAGGTTTTATATATGTATGTACTACCTCATGGGAACTCACCAATATACATATGTTGACTTTATTTTTAAAATATTTCAGGAGGTGCTTAAGCTTAATTGTTTATTCTTGAAGAATTGAGTTCATCTAGAATTGGACCTAGAATAAAATAAAGAATTCATTTCATATTTGTTTTATGATCTTGCCCTTTTGTTATTGTTGTTTTCTTGAACTTATGGTTGTACTTTACAATTTGAAACCTTATGAGTAATAATATTTACACTTTGAGGTAGTTTTGTGTGGCTTTTAACAGTATTAACTCTCATATCTCAATGTTTTCGCCGTTAAGGTCGGGGTGTGATAGATTGGTATCAGAGCCTATAACTATAGGGATTTAGGTTATTAGAAATGGTGACGTATACTATGGTTAGCATAGGAACCTTTACATGGAAAATCTTTATGATCTTGTAAGCCTATCTATTTGCATGCTACATGATGCTACCTATTGTAGGTAAGTTCCCTTATTTGCTACTTTATACAGCTTAGTTGGAATTGCGCCTTTGTATATCTCCAACTTCTTAATCCTCTCCACCTACCACTAGACCTAACATGGTGATGTACTTTCTTAAACTTATTATCGGCTACACGAGGAACCGCTCACATTATACCGAATGGTTTAACTCTTTAGACTTTACGTCTAATATTTGAAAAGCTCATCAAGGTTTTAATTCTATTAGTCTATAAGGAAAAAATGTATGACTCATAAACACCTGTATTTTGGATTTCCTGGCAAAAAGCCTTCGGGCCAAAGTAAACATTTCGCATAAATGCCAATCAACTACGGGACTAGTTATGCTTATTTGGGGATTTTTGGGTTGAGTGATAAATTATGGTCAAAATACTCTAATTTCCTAAGACATGGTAGATTTCAGTCACCTTGACGTGTCAATGTTCTTAAAAGCTTTGTCTACCAAATGGAATCATCCAGTATGTGTTTTATAAGTCATGAAAAATTATTGTTTTATTGAACCAGCTTTACTTTAAAATTTCTATTTCTAACCCATTCTTATATTCAGAATGTCTCGTCATCATGGAATGTGTGGTAGCTCCGACCGTAAGATTGCCGCAATGATCGCTCGGCAGATGGTTGCTGTCCTTCCCACAATGGTCGCTAAATTAAGTAGCACCCTAGTGGCTAATGCCAGTAATAATGCAAATGGGAATAATGGTGGTAATGGAAACAATGGGCATGTTCAAACACTTCAACTCATGTAAGCCAACTATTTTTAATGGAAATGAAGGAGTTACTAGACTTCTTGAGTGGTTTGAAATTATGGAGAACACCTTTATCAGCAGTGAGTGTCCAGAAGCACTCAAAGTCCATTATGCCTTAAGTGTTCTCTAACAAAGGGCACTTACATGGTGGAACAATGAAAAGAGGAATAAAGGCACTAAAATTGCAATGGCTTTACCCTAAGAGGAGTTCAAGGACATTATGATCCAGAAATTCTATCCTACGAGTGAGCTACAAAAGCTTGAAGAGGAATTTTGTAACCTTAAGCAGGATAGTGATAATCATTTGGCTTATTATACTAGGCATCATGAACTGAGCGTCCTCTTGCCTCACATGGTGGATACTGTACCTCGTAACATTAAGAAGTTCATCAAAGGGGTACCATTTCAAATTCAGGATGCTGTAGTAGGAAGCAGGCCCACGACTTTGGAGAAGCAATCACCATCACCGCTTAGCTCACTAAAAACAACATCAAAGCTGACACTTTGACTGTAAAGGGTACTAAAAAGACTGGGAGGGTAATTCAAGAAGCTACTAGAGAACTGAATGCTGAATCCTCGTCTAAGGGCAAGAAACGTAAGTTTACACCTGCCCGAAATTTTGTTATGGCAGCAACCGATGCACCTCATAAACAAGCTGCTACTGCTAATCAATCACCTGTTGCTAGATCTTACACAAGCCCACATCCGATGTGTAACATTTGCGAATATCATCGTACGGGGAATAATCCATGTCGTATCTGCCCACTTTGTCAGAAATATGGTCACTTGGTTGCTACATGTCATCGTCCACCAAACAATACTGCTCTAGTTGCCAATCGAGCTTGTAACAAGTGTGGGAAAACCAGCGATTTTCGCCCACTATTCCCCCGTCTTGCGAGTAATGTTCCACAAGCTTGAGGTCGTGCTTTCAACATCAACGCAAATAAAACATAGGCAAATATCGATGTGGTGAACGGTACGTCATTCTTATTCGTAATCTTTATGATCAATGTTTCCATTTGTTTTCCCTGTACTAATAAAAGTCCTATATTTGAACAGGTATGCTCCTTGTTAATAGTTTCTATGCCTCTGCCTTGTTTGATTCGAGAGCCGATAAGAGTTTTGTCTCCTTAAAATTTAAACCCGTACTTGCTAAGTCACGCACTAAGTTAGAAAAGTCATTTATGGTTCAAATCCTCGATGGAAAATCCAGTATTGTTGACGTCATCATTCGCGATTGTGTCTTGAGACTTAACGAGCACGAGTTTACTATTGATCTAATCCCCATGGAACTTGGAAGTTTCAACAACATCATCAGCATAGATTGGGTAGCCAAACACTACGTGGGAATTATCTGCTTCCAGAAATGCATTCGAATTTCATTCCCTCGGGTGATACTTTGAAAGTTTTTGGTGAGAAATCATCTAAATGACTCAAACTCATATCATGTATCAAGGCTAGAAAGTGCCTAAGTAAGAACTACATAGCCTTTTTAGCCTATGTAGTCAACATGAATGTCAACGGAAAGGAACTTAAGAATATTCCTATTATACGAGATTTCCCAAAAGTGTTTTCCGATGATCTTAACGGTTTACCTCACGTTCATGAAGTGGAGTTTAAGATTGACTTGATTCCTGGTGCAAATCATGTGGGTAAGTCACCTTATTAACTTGCCCCTTCGGAGATGCAAGAACTAGCCAGCCAGCTGCTGGAACTGCCTGATAAGAGCTTTATTCGACCTAGCTCTTCATCCTGGGGTGGGTGCACTAGTGTTATTTGTGAATAAGAAATATGGTTTGTTTCGCATGTGTATCGACTATCGGGAACTCAATAAACTCACTATAAAAGAAACCCTTTTCCTCGAATCGATGATCTTTTTTACCAACTTCAAGGAGCCACACAATTCTAAACAATTGATCTACGTTCTGGTTATCACCAACTACGAGTCCATGACAATGATATTCCAAAAACTGCATTTCATACTCGTTATGGGCATTATGAGTTTATGGTTATGCCTTTTGGTTTGACTAATGCTCCTGCAAATCTTTATGGATCTTTTGAACAGGGTATGCAAACCCTATCTGGACAAATTTGTGATTGTGTTCATCGATGATATTCTTATTTACTCAAAGACTAAACTCGGTCATGATCTCCACTTACGATAAGTTTTTGAGCTTTTGAGGAAAGAACAGTTGTACGCAAAGTTTTCTAAGTGTGAATTTTGGCTTGAGAAAGTCCAATTTTTAGGACATGTGGTGAATAGCCATGGAATTCATGTTGATCCTATTAAAGTAGAAGCGATGAAAAATTGGTGTATCCCCAAAACTACAACCGAAGTTTGTTCTTTCCTTGGACTAGCGGGTTACTACCGGCGCTTTATTGTAAATTTCACAAGGATTGTGAAACCACTTACATCCTTAACCCAAAAGAATAAACCGTTCGAGTGGTGGCATAAGCAAGAGGAGGCTTTCGATACCCTCTAACACAAGTTGTGTAATGCTCCTATTCTCACCCTTCCTGACGGGAATGATGATTTCACCGTATCTTGCGATGCATCTAGTCACGGCCTTGGTTGTGTTCTCATGCAACAAGGAAAGGTCATAGCCTATGCGTCGAGGCAATTTAAGGTTCATGAAGTGAATTACACGACCCACGATCTTGAACTTGGTGTTGTGGTGTTCGCCTTAAAAATTTGGACGCATTACCTTTATGGGACACAACACATAGTCTATACTGATCACAAAAGCGTTCAACATGTTTTCAGTCAAAAGTATCTCAATATGAGGCAACGTTGTTGGGTTGAGTTGATTAGTGACTATGACTGTGACATTTGTTATCATCCGAGAAAGGAGAATGTCGTAGCCAATGCGTTAAGTCATAAAGTCCATAATAAGACCGTCTCACTTTAGGAAATTCAAGATCAACAACAATGGTTTGCCACCCTAGAAGAGTTTGACACAGAGATTCACGTAGATGTCAACAAGGCTACAGTTATGCTTCAAAATATAAGGATTGATATCGACCTTGAGTATTGTGTTTGTGAAGCTCAGCAAGATGATCTAGCTGAAGGAAAAGTGGATGAAGAGTTGACGTATGGTCTTCGGTCACAGGTTGAAACAAAAACAAATAATATGTTTCATTTCTTAAATTGATTCTAGGTTCCCAACCGTGATAATCTTCATACCTTCATCATGAACGACGCTCATCAAACTCTCTACTCCATTCACCCTGGGTTCGATAAGATGTATATGGACCTGCGTGGGCAATACTAGTGGCCAGGGATGAAGAAAGACATTGGTTCTTACATGGCTAAATGTCTTACGTGTGTAAAAGTCAAAGTAGAGCACTAACGTCCCAGTGGATTACTTGAGCAACCCGAGATCCCTATGTGGAAGTGGGAACACATATCCATGGAATTTTGTAACTAAGTTACCTCATACTCCTCGTGGTCACGATAGTATATGGGTGATTGTTGACCGTCTGACCAAAACATCGCATTTCATACCCATACGTGACTCTTATAAAACTTTGAAGTTGGCTCGTATTTACATCGATGAGATTATGAGTCGGCATGGTGTACTTTTACACATCATATCTGATCGAGATTCATGTTTCGCTTCTCACTTTTGGTCATAAATGCAAGCACTCTTAGGTACTCAGGTGCATTTAAGCACAACTTACCTTCCTCAAACGGACCGTCAAATTGAGCGAACTATTCAAACCCTTGAGGATTTACTACGTCTTTGCATTCTTGATTTTCGTGGTAATTGGGATACACATTTACCATTAACGGAATTTTCTTACAATAACAGTTATCACTCAAGCATCAAGATGACACCTTTCAAAGCACTTTACGATCGTAAATGCCGATCTCCGATTTGTTGGATGGACATCGGTGGAAAATTTCAATACTGGTCCTGAACTTATTCAAGAAACGACCATTAAAGTTTCTAAAACCCATGATAATCTTGATATGGCTAGAAGTCGATAAAAGAGTTATGCAGATAAAAGTCGCAAGCCGTTGGAATTCCAGGTCGGTGATGTTGTTCTTCTTAAAGTCTCATCATGGAAGGGAGTTGTTCGCTTTGGGAAGAAGGGTAAATTAGTTCCCCGGTTTGTAGGACCTTTCAAAATCCTAAAAAGTATCGGAAAGTGGCTTACAAGCTAGAATTACCCTCTGAACTTGGCAGGGTACATCCCGTTTTTCATGTCCCAAATCTGAGAAAGTGCTTGGTTGACGAAGGTCTACATGTTCCTTCGGATGAAATCCAAATCGATGATTCCTTGCATTTTGTTGAGAAGCCCGTGTTGATTATGGATCAAACAACGAAGAAGACATGAACCACTATCATGCTGATCATTAAGGCGCGTTGGGAAAATAAACGAGGACCCAAGTTTACCTGGGAACACGAGGATTATATGATGAAGAAATATTCTCATTTTTTGTTTAATGTTATCCTTACTTTCGCGTAACACCCGGGAATTTTGATCAATTAAAATAAAAGTAAAGAAAGGAGAAAAGGAAAACAAAAGTAATTAGAAAGAAAAAGGAAAGTATCTTGAAAGAAACGAAAAGAAAATAAAGTGGAAGGGGATAAAGTGTAAATAAGTACAAAAGTCAAATATTTTAATATATTATGGGTATGGCCGCCCATATAGCATTCCATCCCGTCTGCTTTCGTCAACCAAAATAGAAGAAGAAGAAGAAAAGCAGACTTTCTTTGGTTCTAGAGAGGGAGATTAGCTAAACTTGATCTTGGTAAGTACATTTTGTATAACTTGCTCGGTTTTGTTTATGTTTTGGCTAAGGAACTGAGAATATATGTTTTTATGTGTATATGTGATTGGGTTTGTGTATTTTTGACACATCTAGGTGTTCAAATTCTTTGGAAAAGTTCAATTTAGAGAGTTTGAGACTTGAAAGCAGTAAAGGTGAGTTTCTAGACCCCGTATTTTACTTGTTTTTAAAGAATTTTGTTGGGGCTGAAAATGCATGTTAAACAATTTTGAAACTTTTGTATGTATGACCATATGTATTTATACTTGTATGTTGATGTTTTATGGTTGTGCATACTAAGTTAACGCTTAGAATGGTATTGAGAAGCTTAGAACATGTTAAGATTGTGTTTGGGACTGAAAAATATGTTAGAAAGATGTAAGTTGATGGTCATGCGCCCAAACAGGGCCCATGCGCCTACTATTTTGCATTAGAAAAGTTTTAAGTAAGGTCATGCGCCCAAACAGTATTCCATGCGCCTAGAAATGCCTTAGAAATTTCTAAGTGAAAGCTGATGCGCTTGAACAGTAGTTCATGCGCCTAAGTTTTTGATGATATGCCCAAGTATAGGGTGATGCGCCTAAATAGTGCCCATGCGCCCAAGGGGCTCATGCACCTAAGTGTTGAAACAGTTAAGTAAGGCTCATGCGCCTGCATAGTGGAGAAACGCCCAAACAGTCCTCATGCGTCCAAATAGTGTCCATGCGCCCAAACACTTAGAAAATTTTCTGAATTTTTGAGAAAACTAGGATTTTAGGGTTTGACCCTAGTTTGGCCTATGGACTGTTTTGGCCTATTTTGAGCATGAATATGTGATGGTCTATGGATAAAATATGTATGATGATGTATTGAATGTATGATATGCATATGTATATAGAGTGTTATCTTGCATTGGTTTTCAAAGCGTATATATATATATATATGTATATATATATATTATAATATAATATACGCTAAATATTATGTTATTACTTTACATAGTATGACGAATGTATGAATGAACGTAAAGTATAACGTAACGAAGTAAAAGATAACAAAGATGAAAAGTGAAAGTAATGAAAGAAAGAATGGCTTGCAAGCAAATAGAAAGGAGGTGCACGACCATGTTTTTGTAGCTTAACTGTGTGCGGTTTTAATAACCCGAAGGATGCATACAGGGTCAATTATTGAGATTGACGGGACCCTTGTGACATATCCTAGGTTACTGGGTCAGCTTTGTGCACAATGTCCGTGGTCTGTTTGTAGACCACAGGTCCATCATCAGCTTCGTGCACAATGTTTAGGATATTGCACATTGGTCCAGATGAAAGGGAGATATGACATGCCCTAGGTGACAGGGTATGCTTCGTGCACAATGTTCGGAGTCTATTTGTAGACCTCAGGCCCAACATAAACTTTGTGCACAATGTTCGGGGTATCGTACATCGATCCGTTTGAAAGTAAAGAATGATGAAAAGTATGCATAGAAATTAAAGAATGATGAAAAGTATGAATAGAAAGTAAAGAACGATGAAAAGTATGAATAGAAAGTAAAGAATGATGAAAAGTATGAAAAAAAGAATGTGAATGAAAGTAAAGATAGTAAAAAGCATGAAATGAAAGTATGTATACAAAAGTAAATGCTAATGAAAAGACTGGGAAGAAAGTACGTATACGATGATAAAAGATAGTAATTAAAGTATGAAAGAAAGAAATAAGCAATGAATATTGTTTGAATGTATGTATGATGTGTGCTTGTATACGAAGGTAAAGTATTTTATAGAAAGGTATATATTGTATATAAATCACACAAGGTATTTTAATACTTATAAAACTAGAACTCAATCAGTAACACTGACTTTTATGCATTTTTAGTTGGTAGGTAATGTTGCTGAGGATGGCACACGGGGAGGCTACACAGCAGTGCAAGACTAGCATCCATTCACGCATGTTATTATTGTTGTTTTGTAATGCAATTAACGGATGTTTTCTTTTGTAACTTAACAGTATTGTATTGCATAACAACAATAATTTATTAATGAACTGAATGGGCTTTTGTTAGTGTAATTCCGATGTAATGTTTTAAGAAATGTATATTATTATGTATGTTTAGTGTTATGAATGACCAACTGTGAGGGGCCCGGGAACGGAGCCTTAAAAGTTGGTATCAGAGCCAAAGTTTAAGTGAATCGGGTAAAATATTTTCAAAACCTTATCTTAGACTGATAACGAGACTAAATGAAAAGGATGCCAACCCGAGTAGCTACGTGCCATCGGGTATTTCTTCTCTCAAAGCTAATTGGAGTTATGTGCGTGTACTATTTGATTTTGTGCTTATAGTAGATTTAGATACTGATTTAGTCAAGATAGGAAATGCCTGGGGTGTGAAGAGTAAAGTAAGTGACTAATCACAACTGGCCACTGTAATTAGGGACTTACTATACTTAACATAAACTGAGCTATTCCTTGAATGAACGTGTTAGTGTTTTGATCTTATAGTGATTAGAGAATGGATGGAGGTAGATCATCCAAGGCCTTTGGGGGTGGAGTATAAGGAGGATTTGGTGTTGAACCGCGCATTACTTGGAGTAAGGCTAAGACTACAGAGAGGGCCCGAGAAGAGCCCGAGATGCATCACCAGGAAGGTGGTGATGAGAGTGCGAACTTAAGGACCTCGGTGAAAGAGGCGGTGGTAGAGGAAGTCCATCAAGTCATGCAGATGATTCTACCGTCTGTAGTGACTGAAGTAACCAAAGCTGTAAGGGAGGATGAGAAGAAAGAGTGGAGAAGCACCACCGGAAGGGAGGAAAGGGAATGATCAGAGACGGAGACTATTGTCTCGAGTGAGGAGGAGGAGGAGGAAGCGGTGTAGTAAACTGCACGAGGATGTAACTATGGGGCATTTCAAAGGTGCAAACCCCTGACTTTTGATGGAAATAGCAACGCTGCTGCTGCTCACCGCTAGGTGAGAGAGATGGAAGCAGTACTGGAGATTAGTGAGTGCAGAGAGGATCAGAAGGTGAAGTTTTCCACTCACTCTTTTGTTGACTCGGCTCTATGTTGGTGGGACAATATTGTCCAAGACGAGGGCAGCTGGGCCATTGGCAGTATGAGATGGGGAGAGCTAAAGAAGCTGGTGATTAAGGAGTTCTGTCCTCACCGGGAACTCGACAAGATAGAGATGGAGTTCCAATAGCTGGAGGCAGGCACCAGGACCCACCAACAATACACCATCAAGTTCAACGAAATGGCCAGTCTGGTGCCAGATCTAGTGACACCGGTGTCGAGGAAGATCAAGAAGTACATTCAGGGGTTGCCAGCTGACATCCGCAGGCATTTGATCGCTGCCCGGCCGGGTACCTTTTGATCGGTGGTAGACCTGGCGGGTAGGTTGTATGATGAGAGGGAGCTGGAAGTAGTCGAGGCGAAGAAGACACATGGTGGTGACAGGAACTGGAGCGGGAAAAGGTTTGGACATGGCGGTTTCACTCCAAACAACAAGAGGATGAAGGTGGATGACCGTAGGGTGGGGTCATCAAGCTCGTGGATAAAGAAGTATGGTAAATGTGGGAGAGAGCACGCTGGTGAGTGTAGGATGGGATTAAATGTTTGTTTTATGTGCGGGAAGCCTGGACACATATCTATGGATTGTAGGGTGGCGAGGTGCTGCAACTGTGGTGAACTAGGCCACCTGAGTCGGGAGTGCAAGATGTCGAGGGCCGAGAGTTTCAGAGAGAAGAAGGGGACGGAAGATGGAGGACAGAGGGCAACTGGTAGAGCATTCACGATGACATGGGAAGAGGCTAGGGTAGACCCTGATGTCGTGTCAGGTATGTTTCTACTAAATCAAATTTGCGCCTATGTATTATTTGATTCTATGCTAGTAGGAGCTTTATTTCTACTGCTTTCTATGATAAGTTGTCTGTTAGTAGTATAAGTATTAGTGAGCCATTCGATGTAGAAACTACTATTGGTTAGTCCACTAGAATTATTGATATGATAGAGGACTGTGCCATAGAATTAGAAGGACATAGGTTTCTGCTAAATTACATATGATGCCCCTAGGCGGATTTGATGTAGTACTAGGAATGGATTGGTTAGCAACTTACGAGGCAAACATCGTGTGTCGGAAGAAGATGATTCAATTAATTGCGCCTGATGGGAGTGCGGTTACGGTTTACGGTGATCGCCTCACTACGGTTCCAAAGGTGATTTCGATGGCGGTGGCGGAAAAGTGCATGAGACGTGGATGTGGTGCCTATTTGGCCTACGTGAAAGATGTGGACGCGTCAGTACCACAACTGTCAGACGTACCAGTGGTGTGCGATATCCCAGACGTGTTTCTAGAAGATTTACCAGGTGTGCCACCGGATCGTGAGATTGAGTTTCAGATTGATCTGATACCCGGTGCTTAACCCGTTACCAAAGCACCATATCGATTAGCTCCTACCGAGATGAAGTAGCTCCTACCGAGATAAAGGAACTAATGGATCAACTTCAGGAGTTGATGGATAAAGGGTTCATTCGACCGAGCATCTCTCCTTAGGGTGCTCCGGTACTGTTTGTGAAAAAGGACGATAGTATGCTGATGTGCATTGACTACCGGGAGCTGAACAAGTTGATGGTAAAGAATCGGTATCCGTTACCAAGGATTGACGACTGGTTTGATCAGCTGCAAGGTGCAAGTTGGTTCTCAAAAATAGATTTTTGATCTGGTTATCATCAGCTGAAAGTGAAGGAACGAGATATCCCTAAGACAGCTTTTCACACGCGTTATGGACACTACGAGTTTCTCATCATGTCTTTTGGTCTAACTAATGCGCTAACTGCCTTTATGGATTTAATGAACCGAGTGTGTCGGCCAATGTTTGATAAATCAGTGATTATGTTTATTGATGATATACTGATTTATTCAAAGAGCGAAGAAGAACATGCCGACGATATACATGAAGTATTGGAGACATTTAGAAGAGAAAAGTTGTACGTCAAATTCTCTAAGTGTGCTTTCTGGTTGCGTGAAGTTTAATTTCTGGGTCACGTGGTGAATGCTGAAGAAATTATGGTGGACCCGTCAAAGGTTGAGGTGGCAATGAAATGGAAGTCTCCAAAGACGCCATCCGAGATCCGTAGTTTCTTGGGTTTGGCGGGTTATTACAGGAGGTTCATCCAGGACTTTTCGAAGATAACCTCACCTTTAACCAAATTGACCCGCAAGGATATGAAGTTTGAGTGGGGTCGGAAACAGGAGGATGCTTTCGAGGAGTTGAAGACAAGATTGACTCAAGCTCATGTTTTGACGTTACCCGAAGAGAGTGGTGACTTAGTGTTATATTCAGATGCTTCTTATTCGGGGCTATGCTACATGTTAATGCAACGTGGAAGGGTAACAGCCTATGCATCCCGACAGCTAAAAACCCACGAGGTCAACTTCCCTACCCATGATTTGGAGTTAGCAGTTGTGGTCTTTGTGTTGAAGATTTGGAGGTACTTAATTGTTTTCGACGAAGTGCACAATCTTTACGGATCACAAGATCTTGAAGTACTTCTTCGAGTAAAAGGATCTCAACATGAGACAGAGGAGATAGCTAGAGCTCATCAAGCATTATGACTGTGAGATCCATTACGATCCGGGTAAGGCAAACGTCATGGCCGATGCCTTTAACCGGAAGGAGAGACCCGATCCAATTCAGGTGAAGGCTGATTAGTTGGTTATAACCGCTGATGTGATGATATAGGAGAAAGGATTTCAAGATGAGGTGTTGAAAGAAGATCACCTTAACTCCGAAAGAATGAGAGATCTGGTCACAGAATTGGGTGAAAACACTCTCGGTGTTAGGACCCGAAACGGACGGATATGGATCCCTCGTTACGGAGACCTACGGGAGTGGATTATGGATAAAGCTCATAAGACTCAATACTCGATTCATCCCGGTGCCACGAAGATGTATCAGGATATGAAGAAAGATTATTGGTGGCCAGGAATGAAGCGTGATGTAGTAGAGTACATGAGCAAGTGCCTTACTTGTTTGAAAGTGAAGGCAGAACATCAGAAACCATACGGGAAGATCCAACCATTAGATACACCTGAGTAGAAATAGGAGCACATTACCCTGGACTTCTTCATGAAGTTACCTTGTACGACCAAGGGGTACGATACCATTTTGGTGATTGTTGATCGACTGACGAAGAGTGCTCACTTCCTACCGATCAGCGAGACGTATTCATCTGAAGAGTTCATTAAAGAGATTGTAGCTCGTCATGGTATGCCGGTGTCTATTGTGTCTGATCATGACACCCAATTTACATCAATGTTTTGGAAGAGATTCCACGATGCGATGGGGACAAGGCTACATATTAGAATGGCTTATCATCCTTAGATGGATGGTCAGTCTGAGAGGACGATCCAGATGCTCGATGATATGCTTCGAGCATGTGTGATCGATTTTGGAGGAAGTTGGGATGATCACTTACCGTTAGCAGAATTCTTATATAACAATAGTTATCATGCCAGTATTGGTATGCCACCTTACAAGATGCTATACGGTAGGAGGTGTAGGACGCCCGTATGTTGGGGTGACATCGGACAGAAAGAGTTGGGAAGCCTTGAGGTGATCGTGGTTACAACTGAAAAGTTAGAGAAGATCAAGGCTTTCATGAAAGCGGCAAAGGATAGACAAAAGTCGTGCGCCGACAAGAGGCGTAGACCGATCGAATTCAAGGTGGGTGACCGAGTTATGTTGAAGGTCTCACCTTGGAAAGGAATCATTCGGTTCCGAAAGAGGGGTAAGCTAAGCCCGAGGTACATAGGGCCTTTCCGAATCATCACACGGGTAGGAGAGGTGGCCTATAGGTTAGAATTGCTAGATGAGTTAAGTGGAATTCATCCCACATTCCATGTATCTAATATGAGAAAGTGCTTAGCTAATGTAGATATGATTATACCACTGGATGATATTAAAGTGGATGAAAGACTCAATTACATAGAGCAACCAGTGGCAATCATTGATCGAAAAGAAAAGAGGTTGAGGAATAAAGTGGTTCCATTGGTGCGTGTGCAGTGGAAACACCAAAAGGGTTCCGAGTCTACGTAGGAGACTGAAGAAGAGATGAGATAGCATTATCCATGATTATTTGAAGAGTGACGGGTTTCGGGGATGAAACCTCTTTAATGGGGGTGGACTTAAAACACCCGGGAATTTTGGTCAATTAAAATAAAAGAAAAGAAAGGAGAAAATAAAAACAAAAGTAATTAGAAGGAAAAAGGAAAGTATATTGAAAGAAAAGAAAAGGAAGTAAAGTGGAAGGGGGTAAAGTGTAAATACGTACAAAAGTCAAATATTTTAATATATTATGGGTGTGGCCGCCCGTATAGCCTCCATCCCGTCTGTTTTTGTCGACCAAAATAGAAGAAGAAGAAAAGTAGACTTTCTTCGGTTCTAGAGAGAGAGCAGCTAAACATGATCTTGGTAACGAGAATATATGTTCTTATGTGTATGTGTGTTCGGGTTTGTGTGTTTTAGAGACATATAGGTGTTCGAATTCTTTGGAAAAGTTCAAGTTGGAGAGTTTGACTTGAAAGTAGCTAAGGTGAATTTGTAGACCCCGTATTTTACTTGTTTTTAAAGATTTTGGGGCTGAAAATGCATGTTAAACACTTTTTAAACTTTTGTATGTATGACCGTATGTATTTATACTTGTATGTTGATGTTTTATGGTTGTGTTGTTGGGTTTGTTAGAACATAAAATCATAGTTTAACCTCTTAAACTTACTGAAAATGCAGCGGAATAATTACTTTAAAACATGACTATAAAGCTGAAAAATCATGTTGTTTAGGTGATTTATATATGTGTAAAACAAACCCATATAACAAAGGATCATTTATGTGAATATGCAAGCTATGAACATATGTAAAACT
>BJCO01524764.1:0-19383 GCA_018326465.1 Flaveria floridana
AGACGATAATGATGTATAACAAATGAATAAATGAAAGAAAGCGATAATAAAGGTATTATCTATATGTACGTATGATGTATGATCACGTGAAAGAAAAGAACGGTTTGTAATAAAGTATGTTCATTATAAAACTAGAACTCACTCAGCAACGCTGACTTTTTATGTGTTTCCAGTTGGCAGGTAGTGTTGCTGGGGATGGCAAGAGGCGGCTACTCAGCTCTTTTAGGATGGCATTCTCCTTTTGATAATGCTGCCACATTTTATGTTGCATGCAAGTGTTCCTTGAGGATCCCGATAAACGGGATTACTTAAGGAATCTTCTTTAAATATAGTTTTAATACTTTTGTACTAGAGGTCACTGTATATGACCATTTTAGGATTGTTGAGGATTCAGATAAACGGGATTACATAAGAAATCCTCGGTTTCATATGCTTCCGCAACAATCCTAGTAAAGTTATGTAACGTAAAGAAAGTATGTATTTTGTATTCGAAGCAACGATGTAATGAATTGTAAAAGCTTTTATGATGAAATGAGAATGCACTTTTATCAATTCCGCTGCTTTATTTTGCTTAGTAAATGTAAATTATGTGTTTGATGTGCAATGAATAACCAACTGTGAGGTGCCCGGGAGCGGGGCCTTACAATTCTCTGCTCTTCTCTTTCTCTCTCTCTAAAATCCGATTGATAGGTGAAAAGTAATATGGCATGGGCGGCCATGTTGCTTTATTCACCAACTTCCCAAAGTTTTGTCCTTTTGGACACTTTTAACCCCTTAGCTTGGGTTGACTTGCATTTTCTTTCTTTTTCTTTGCTTTCCATTCTTTTCTTTATTTCTTTAAAAGAGTAACCGGGTGTTACAAAATTCTTCAAACTCGAACTTTCAAAGATTTCTTAACACCTAGACATGTCAAGACATCCAACCGAGCACATATACACATAAGAACACATAAAATTCGGTTACATGGCCAAATAATCCATAAAAACTGAATCAAAGACTTATAAAACACTTACCTTAGGCCGAACAACTGCATTCTCTCTCTAAAATGAAGAAATCAGTTCTTCTTCTTCTTTTTCTTCTCTTTTTGGTCGACAAAACAATAAGAAAGAGGCTGTTATGGCAGCCATGCTTAAAGTAATAATAAAATAATAGAGTTTTGTCCTTTTTACACTCTAGTCCCTCCACTTTGGTTCTTTCCTTTTCCTTCTAATTACTTTTATTTTCCTTTCCTCCTTTCTTTTCTTTTCTTTTATTTAACTAGAAATTTTGGGTGTTACAAGTCTATCCCTTTAAAGAGGTTTCATCCCCGAAACTCATCATTCCTCAAATAACTGTGGGTAATGCTGTCTCATCTCTTCCTCAATCTCCCACGTAGACTCCGAACCCTTCCTGTGCTTCCACTGCACTCGCACCAGTGGAACCACTTTATTCCTCAATCTCTTCTCCTTCCGAACAATGATTGCCACTGGCTGCTCTTCATAATTGAGCCGTTCATCCACCTCGATATCCTCCAGTAGTACAATCATATCTTCATCGGCTAAGCACTTTCTTAGATGAGATACATGGAATGTTGGATGTATTTCACTTAAATCATCAGGTAGTTCTGAGCGATAGGCCACCTCTCCTACTCGAGCAATGATTCGGAAAGGTCCTATATACCTCGGGCTTAGCTTACCTCACTTCCTGAACCGGATAATCCCTTTCCAAGATGAGACCTTCAACATAACTCGGTCGCCACCTTGAATTCCATCGGTCTACGCCTCTTGTCGGCGTACGACTTTTGCCTATCCTTTGCTGCCTTCATGAAGGCCTTGATCCTTTCTAGCTTTTCAGTTATAGCCTCGATCACTTCAAGGATTACCAACTCTTTCTGTCCAATCTCACCCCAACATACGGGTGTTCTACACCTTCTACCGTATAACATCTTGTAAGGTGGCATGCCAATGCTGGCATGATAACTGTTATTATACGAAAATTCTGCTAACGGTAAGTGATCGTACCAACTCCCTCCAAAATCGATCACACATGCTCGAAGCATATCCTCAAGCGTCTCAATCATTCTCTCAGACTGTCCGTCCATCTGAGGATGATAAGCCATGCTAATATGCAGCCTCGTCCCCATCGCATCATGGAACCTTTTCCAAAACTTCAATGTGAATCGGGCGTCGCGATCTGACACGATAGACACCGGCACACCGTGACGAGCTACAATATCTTTAATGAACAGATCTGCCATTCTTTCAGAAGAATACGTCTCGTGAATCGGTAGGAAGTGAGCACTCTTCGTCAATCGATCAATAATCACCCATATGGTATCGCACCCCCTCGTCGTACTAGGTAGCTTAGTAATAAAATACATGGTGATGTGCTCCCACTTCCACTTGGGTATATCAAACGACTAGACCTTCCCATATGGCTTCTGATGTTCTGCCTTCACTTGCAAACAAGTAAGGCACTTGCTCACGTACTCTACTACATCGCGCTTCATACCCGACCACCAATAGTCTTTCTTTATATCCTAATACATCTTCGTGGAACCGGGATGAATTGAGTACCGAGTCTTATGAGCTTCATCCATAATTCGTCCCCATAGATCTCCGTAATGAGGGATCCATATCCGTCCATCTCGGGTCCTAACACCAAGAGTGTTTTCACCCAATTCTGCAACTAGACCTCTTGTTCATTTGGAATTTAGACGATCTTCTTTCAACGCCGCATCTTGAAAGTCTTTCACTTAGGTCATTACATCAGCGGTCATAACCAACTGATAAGCTTTCACCCGAATCGGCTAGGGTCTCTTATTTCAACTAAATGCATCAGCCACGATGTTGGCCTTACCCGGATGGTAATGGATCTCACAATCATAGTCCTTGATAAGCTCTAACCACCTCCTCTGCCTCATGTTAAGATCCTTTTGCTTGAAGAAATACTTCAAGCTCTTGTGATCCGTGAAGATTGTGCACTTCGTCCCGTATAGCTAGTGCCTCCAAATCTTCAACGCGATGACCACAACCGCTAACTCCAAATTGTGGGTGGGATAATTGACTTTGTGGGTTTTCAACTATTGGGATGCGTAGGCTATTACCCTTCCATGTTGTATTAACATGCAACCTAGCCCCGAATACGATGCATCCAAATACACCACTAAGTTCTCACTCCCTTTGGGTAATGTCAAGACAGGAGCTTGAGATAATCTTGTCTTTAACTCCTAAAGCATGCTCCTGTTTCCAACCCCACTCAAACTTCACATCCTTGAGGGTTAATTTGGTCAAAGGTGAGGCTATCTTGGAAAAGTCTTGGATGAATCTCCTGTAACCTAAGAAACTACATATCTCAGATGGCATCTTTGGAGACTTCCATTGCATCACCGCCTCAACTTTTGCTGGGTCTACCTTAATTCCTTCAGCATTCACCACATGACCTAGAAATTGCACCTCGCACAACCAAAACGCACACTTAGAGAATTTAGCGTACAACTTCTCTCTTCTAAGTGTCTCCAATACTTCACGTATGTGCCCAACATGTTCTTCCTTGTTTTTCGAATAAATCAGGATATCATCAATAAACACAATCACTGATTTATCTAACATCGGCCGACACATTCGGTTCATCAAATCCATAAAGGCAGCTGGCGCGTTAGTCAAACCGAAAGACATAATGAGAAATTCGTAATGTCCATAACGCGTGCGAAAAGCTATCTTAGGGATATCTCGCTCCTTTACCTTTAACTGATGGTGACTAGATTGAGGATCTATCCTCGAGTACCAACCGGCACCTTGGAGCTGGTCGAACAAGTCATCAATCCTCGGTTGCGGATACCAATTCTTCACCGTCAGCTTATTCAGCTCTCGGTAGTCACTGCACATCCATATACTACCTCCTTCTTCTTCACCAACAATACCAAAGCACCCCAAGGAGAGATGCTCGGTCGGATAAACCCTTTATCCATAAACTCCTGCAGTTGATCCATTAGTTCCTTCATCTTAGTAGGAGCTAATCGATACAGTGCTTTGGCAACAAGTTGAGCACCGGGTATCAAATCAATCTGAAACTCGATCTCACGATCCGGTGGCACACCTGACAAGGATTCTGGGAACACGTCCGGAAAGTCACATACCACTGGCACATCGGACAGTTATGGTACAGACGCATCCACATCTTTCATGTAGGCCAGATAGGCACTACATCCACGTCTCATGCACTTTTCTGCCACCACCATCGAAATCACCTTTGGAACCGTAGTGACGCGATCACCGTAAATCATCACCGAACTCTCATTGGGCGCAATTAATCGAATCATCTTCTTACGACACATGATGTTTTCCTCATAGGTTGCTAACCAATCCATCCCTAGTACTACATCGAATCCGCCTAGGGGCATCACATGTAATTTAGCAGAAAACCTATGACCTTCTAGTTCTGCGACACAGTCATCTATCATATTAGTAATTCTAGTGGACTTGCCAATAGCAGTTTCTACGTCAAATGGATTATCAATACTCTTACTACTAACAGTCAACTTAGCACAGAAAGTAGCATAATTAAAACTCCTACTAGCACCAGAATCAAATAACACAGAGGCACAAGTTTGGATTACTAGAAACATATATGACACAACATGGGGATCCTCTCGGGCCTCCTCCCACGTCATCGTGAAGGCTCTAGCAGTTTCCCTCTATACTCCTTCCCCCGGCCTCTTCTTCGCCCCAGAACTCTCAGCCCTTGGTTTCTTACAGTCCCTGCTCACGTGGCCTTCCTCACCGCAGTTATAACACCGTATAAGTCCACACACCTTCGCCACATGACTGGGCTTCCCACACTTGAAGCACACATTCATCCCCCACTTGCACTCACCAACATGGTCTCTTCCACATTTACCTTTATCCCAGAACTTGAGGACACCACCTTCAGTCATTCACTTTCCTCCTTTTGCTGTTTGGAGTGAAACCACCACGTCCAGCCCTCTTCCTGCCCCAACTCTTATCACCATCACCCGTTTACTTCACCTTGACTACCGCCACTTCCCTCTCATCATACAACCTACCCGCCATGTCTACCACCGATCGAAAGGTACTCAACCGGCCAGCGATCAAATGCCTGTGGACTTCTGCTAGCAATCCCTGTATGTACTTCTTGATCTTCCTCGACACCGTCATCACCTGATCCGGCATTAACCTTGCCATCTCATTAAACTTGGTGGTATATTGCTGGTGTATCATGGTACCAGCCTCTAGCTGTTAGAACTCCCTCTCTATCTTGTCGAGTTCCCAGTGAGGACAGAACTCCTCTATCACCAGCTTCTTCAACTCTAGCCATCTCATCTTTCTAATGGCTTAACTACCCTTAACCTGGACAATATTATCCCACCAGCATAAGGCCGTGTCCATAAACGAGTGGGTAGCAAACTTCACCTTCTGGTCTTCTTGGCACTTGCTGATAATAAGTACCTCCTCCATCTCTCTCACCCATCGGTGAGCAGTAGCAGCAGTGCCATTTCCATGAATGTTAGGGGCTTGCACCTCTGAAATGCCCCATAGTTGCAACCACGTGCACTTTCCTGCACAACTTCTTCCTCCTCTTCCTCACTCGAGACAATCGTCTCGGTCTCCGATCGCTCCCTTTCCTCCCTTCCGGTGGTCCTTTTCCTCTCTTTCTTCTCGTCCTCTCTCACCGCCTTAATAACTTCAGTCACCATAGATGGCAGTATTGTCTTCATGACCTGGTGCACTTCCTCTACCACCACCTCTTTCACCGAGGCCCTTAAGTTTGTACTTTCATCACCACCTTCCTGGTGATGCATCGTGGGCTTCACGGGCCCTCTCAGTAGTCTTAGCCTGGTTCCTAGTGACACGCGGTTCAGCACCACGTCCTCCCTGTGCTCCACCCTAGAGGCCTTAGATGATCTACCTCCAGCCATTCTTTAATCACTATAAGATTCAAACACTAACACGGTCATTCAAGGAATAGCTCAGTTTATGTTAGGTATAGTAAGTCCCTAATTACAGTGGCCAGTTGTGATTAGCCACTTACTTTACTCTTCATACCCCAAGCATTTCCTATCCTGACTACATCAACATCTAAATCTACTAAGAGCACATAATCAACTAGCACACCCATATAACTCCAATTAACTTCTAAAAAGAAATACCTGATGGCACGTAGCTACTCGGGCTGGCATCCCTTTCCTATAGTCCCATTCTCAGTTTAAGATTAGATTTTGAAAATATTTACCCAATTCACTTAAAATTTTTCTCTGATACCAAATTGTAAGGCTCTGTTCCAGGTACCTCACAGTTGGTCATTCATAGCATTAAATGTAATACAGTTCTTAAAACAATGCAGCGGAAGTCATTAACAAAAACCATTCATTTTATTTATAATTACTATTGTTATGCAATGCAACATTGTTTAAACTACAAAAGAACACTTTCATTGATTGCATTACAAAACAACAATAATAACATGTGTGAATGGATGCCAATCTTGCCCTGCCTAGTAGCCTCACCGCATGCCACCCTCAGCAACCATTACCTGCCAACAAAAAATGCATAAAAGTCAATATTGCTGAGTGAGTTCTAGTTTTAGTATATAAAAATACCTTCCACATTTCATACATAAAATACTCTTTTCATATAAAGACTTTCTTTACTTTCAAACATGTTCATTTGTTATCGCACGTATTTGTTCGTTTCAAACTTTATCATGTCATTCGTTATCGCTCCTTTCGTACTTTAACCTTATCTTTCATTATCGTTCGTTTCGTACTTTATCCTTATCTTTCGTTATCGTTCGTTTCGTACTTTATCATTCATACTTCATTAATTTGCTCGTTTCGTACTGATTCTAGATCTTGTCAGGGTTTTCCCCTATCATGGCCCAAAACCACCATTCCGAGCACAAAGCTCCATTACTAATTGGCACAAAGCTCCATTACTAATTGGCACAAAGCCTGTGGCCCGAAGCCATCATTCTAGGCACAAAGCCCTGTTTCTAACTGGCACAAAGCCATATCATATCTTGGCACAAAGCCTAGGGTCGAATGACAAGGATTCCATTTCGTATTATGGATTCAGTCACCAAGACTAATCCCCCTATGTGTGAACCCTCACGGGTTAAAATTGCATGTTATAAAATACACAGTTGAGCTAACAACTCACAAAGAGTTCTGATCCTTCTTTGTTTCTGCTTGCAAGCCTTTACTCTCTTTCATTATATTTCACTTTTCATCTTTGTTATCTTTCACTTTGTTATGTTATACTTTACATTCATTCATACACTCATTGTACTACATAAAGTCATAACATAACACTTGACATATATCATAATAGAGGATATACGTTTTGAAATTATTAAAAGAAAACACTTTATACTTATATACATATCACACATTCATTATCACATCATACATATTCTAAGCATAAACCCTCATATTTTCATGCTTAGAATAGTCCAAAATAGTCTATAAGTCAAACTAGGGTCAAACCCTAAATTTCTGGTTTTCCAAAAAAATCAAAAATTTTTCTAAGTGTTTGGGCGCATAGGAACTATTTGGTTCTTTCATTTTCCTTCTAATTACTTTTATTTTCCTTTCCTTTTTTCTTTTCTTTTCTTTTATTTAACTAGAAATTTCTTGTGCTACACAAAACCCTAACTTTCCTAAAAATGAAACTTTTGACGCAAACTTTTAAGAAACGAAGCCACGTGAGCTTATAACCATAAAAAGACACTTAGTACACTTATAATAGTCTAAGAACATATGGCTTACTACTGGTATCTGGTTCATAGGGTGCTAGGGCTTGAATCATTTCTGTGACGGAAGAACTGTGATTTACCTAAGGTGAGTTCTAGGGTACCCTTTTTACTACTGATTTAGGATGAAACATGCTTTGTTTGAACTGAAATTATTATTGTGCTATGGTTTGATGCTTATATGTTGTGGAAATGTTTGAACCTGCTCTTAACAGTATCATAATAATTAATTCTTGTGTGAACCGCCTGTCCTATATGGGTAGATCTACTTGCAGAATCTCCCACACACAGTGCCTTCCGGACAGGAAGGGTACCCTATTGAGATTCTGAGGGATCGTTTGTGTTATCTAATAGGTTTTTATAAGATACTGTGGTGAACCATCCAGCAGGTATGGTGCACTGTTTGAGGCTCAGTTATCCTTAGGGTTAACCCATTTAAACACAACTTTAAAAGATGATAATCGGGACTAAGTGCAGAGTTGATTGTCCCCACAATAATGATGCTTTGATTTTAAAATTTATTTATGGACTTTAAAGAGTCATTTTGTTTTTAAAATTTAAGCACTTGAATTCACCAACTTTTTAGTTGACACAAAAATTTTTTGAGAATGTTCCAGGTAATCCCTAATGGAAGTGGCATGATTGGAGAACCGGACTTGGATGACCTAGGATTATGACTACCCCTGGCATTACTTGAATTTGAAACACTTTGAACAATTTGAATTATGGTTGACTAAGCACTTTGATTTGTGTAATGAATTTGTACTTTGTATGACAGGCTAGACTGTTATGGACCGGTTTGACTTTAACTATGTAATGCCATGTTATTTCTCTCCTTGTGCGCTCTTATGATGGTTTGTTTCCGCTGCTATGTATGTTGCTAGTCTGTGACGTCCCACCCTCCTTGGGCCCGGGGTGTGATAGAAACATAGGTTTTGAAGTCAAAATTTTGTAGTTCATAGTTCCCCTGTTCATGCGATGAACCTAGGGTTTTGAAAATCAATTGTTCGTTGTTAATTTTCATAATTATTAGTTTCACTGCACTCAGAAATGCCTATCAATCCTTAGTTTAAGGTTATTTATGTGATTCTTTCTTTATCTAGGGTTCTAATTTCATCATGAGTTTGACGGTTAGTTCTTTGAATCCATAGAAAATCACCTTGTTTTGATACTTCTATTGTTGAGAATCGAACCAGAGGAGAAATGATGTTTGAAGAACATTAGAATCAGATTGTTTGTGATAATTTTAGTGATGAATGAAGAATAGTAAGAAAGTTCGCTCGTCGCACTTTAAAGTCTCTCAATTTTTAAAACTATTAAATGACTCTTGTTGATCTCTTTAAATAGTCAAATTTATTGCTTTTACAAAATCTATAAGTTTTTTAAACAAATGCGGTGGATTACTGTAACAAATACCGAAGAATAAATCTGTTAGCATTTGTGTACTGTTACAAATGCGGATGTGTAAACCTTGGCAACATTTGTGTACTGTAGCAAATGCGAAAGTTTTAACTTAGCAAGCATTTGTGTACTGTAGAAAGTACGGAAGTTTTAACTTAGCAAGCATTAGTGTACTGTAGCAAATGCGGAAGTTTTAACTTAACAAGCATTTGTGTACTGTAGAAAACGTGGAAGTTTTAACTTAGCAAGCATTTGTGTACTGTAGCAAATCCTGAAGAGCATTTTACTTGGCCATATGTACTTCGATAAATGCAGATGAACAATTTTGCTGTTCGTATTTCTTGAACTTCTAACACACCATGACAGAAGAGTGTGAGTACACTTCTAATTTATTTTGATACAAATACACAACAAAGTTTCTGTATTGAAGTTAGCCACTTTTAAGAAATGCGGCTAAGTAAACAAATGCGAATGAACAAATGTTTCCGCATAAGTTTTTATTTTTGTTTTGGGGATTAAGCATGCTCTTTTGAACTGAAACTTTTACTGTACTATTTTATGACGCTTATGTTATGGATAATTTTGATGCCCGTTGATACTTGAATCACAATCAATAATTCTTTTACGAACCGCTTGTTTTATATGGGTAGATCTACTTAGGGAATCCCCTACACATAGTGCCTTCCGAACAGGAAGGGTACCCCACTGAGATCCTGAGGGATCGTTTGTGTCATGTGATAGATTTTTATAAGATACTATGGGTTAACCGGTATAAACATAACTTTAGAAGAGGCTAGCCGGGACTGAGTGCAAGGTTGATTGTGACCCCACGACAGTGATACTTATCTTTTTAAAGTCAACTAGTGGATTCTAAAGAGCCTTTTGTTTTTAAACTTTAAGCACTTGAACTCACAAACTTTATGTTGACATAAAATCCTTTTAAGCATGTCTTTTAGGTACAACTAGAGAGTTAGATGAGCTATAGAACAGATCTAAAACTAAAGCAAGAGTTGAGGGTAGTTGTAGAAGGCAAAAGTTGAGCCTAGAAGCCTTAGATACAGAAGACTCAAGAAATGTTTGATCAAGAGCCTAATAATGGTACTTTTAGATTGTGGATTGGGGTACTTCATGTATTGGATTCAAGCAAATATCCTAGTGTAAACTTTATAAGATGTTATGTAATACACCATTTTGTTTCTGCTGCATTTGGTTGTTGTATACTAATCGTTATGTCCCGCCCCCTGGGCCCGGGGTGTGACAGATTGGTATCAAAGCCAAAGGTTGTAGAGAAGTAGGTCTGCTTTATAAGACCTAAACTACAACTATAGGAACCTTGTAGGACCACTTTAGTAGGATGAGTTTTTCAAGTTTTGTTGAGCCAAGGTTGTAGGAAGGTGGGTCTGCTATGTAAGACCTAAGTTACAACCATATAATCTTGTAGGACCAGCCTGGTAGGTTGCTTCCATGATTCAGTGATCCACAGTTTCTAGCTAATTTTAGGTCTCGTAGGGACATCCACCCTTAATCTTAATACCTCAAGAATATTTATCATTAAGATTTTCCCTACCCTGCGAGAAACCTTGTTGCCTTAGGGTAGTAGCCATGATAGGCGCACCCGAGTAAACCAAGTTACGAAAGTATGGAACCTTTTGGAGTTGACTATTAGGACCTCTGGACACTGAGTACTAGGAATGTTAGAAACAAGATGTGTGCGCATATAATAGGACTTAAATTTTTGAGTGGAGAGATGCATATTCGATTACACAGTTTGCTTGTGTCACTATATGAAACAATGTTATAAATTGTAAACTTTTTATGCATCATTTATATGATGATACTTGTTGGGATGCAGTGACAAGTTAGTAAACATGATGTCTTTTGTTTGATTTGCTCCCTACTATAGCTTTGAACCTGATAGCTCATTACCTGGTTCGTTGAACTGAACTTGGACACATTGGTTGGGTTAGCTAGATTGCTAGCATAATTAGGGACACTAAGTGTGCCTAATTGCAGATGAAACCTAAATGAGAAGTATAACTTCATAAACCCAATAACTCACAAAACTTGGAACTTATGATGGGAAATAACTAGAATGATTGTGTAAGGTAAATTGACGATTACGGGTGCATACGTAATGGTGAATTTCTAGGTACACTTGAATTCTGGTGGGTTCTGTTATATAAATTAATGTCAAAATATAACACTTAAAGAACTAATAAATAAAGGTTCAAACACAAACACCCAACATATAATCAATGATTAAATATTCACCACTTTCGCACTGGGCGAAATCATGTGACACTTGCAGAGCTAGCAAGGACGACATTGTAGTAACTATCCCTTTTCTTCTTCTCTTTTCTTTTGTTCTGCTTCCCCTATTGGATTTATAAAGATGCAGTTATGTAACTCAAAAGATCATCAAATGTTCCTTCTCAAGCTCAACTAGTCTTGTGCTGAGAGTATGGTACTTCACCTAAGATATGCGCATACTTTAGCAGTATTATTCATTCTTCTTCACGATGTCTAAAAATTTATTCCTACCTACTATAGAATTCACTTCAACTTTGTCGGCATCATAAGGGACCCTCTAACATAAACCTTGCAACTGAGAGCAGACTAGAGTAATGGATTGCCGAGAAACACGCCATGTGATCAATGACATAGAAGACTATGCCTTGTCACCTCTTTCCTCCTTATTAGCTCGCACTTCATAGGACAACCTGGAGTTTAAAAAATCCTCTATCAACTTCTTAAAATCTTTGATGAATGATTACTCTATGCCTATTCGATGTCATAGAACCACTTAATCCAAAGAAATATTCTTAATATTAGCTCTGATAATGAATAACAATCACCTTTCATAGTACCATATGCTTGTGAAATCCTTCATCATCAATGAACCGTTAGCCACCTACTAACAATCTGTACTTGCAACATAAGTTAAATTATTTTGACCATGATTTTAACCGACCGTGTGGTTGGTAAACTTTAGAGTGCCAGAAATATTCGCCGAGAAAAAAAAACAAACCTTCGAGCTTTCAAAACAAAAATCCAAATCTACAACTTCTGTAAATTCTCGATTTTCACTCACCCTCTGCGCCAGATTTATTCTCTACAAAAGATTCTGGGTCCAACAAGTGGTGCTACTCATGCTGAACCTACTATCATGATCTTTATCGGTGAAAACACATGATTGTCGATGTGGATAACTTTGAAACCTTGTAAGTCATCATTGTCAATATGGATAACTTTGAAACCTTGTAAGTCATCTCTACCCCGAGAGCTTTACTATTTGGGTGATAAATTCGTGATGCGAGAGTGAAGATCATAAAGTTAGATTACAATCTCGAAGTTATATAATAAATTATTAATAAGGTAGTTAGCTTCCTTTTACGAGCGAGTACCTTAATGAAGTTCTAAACCTGTTCAAGTCATAGCTGTCAATGATAAAGAAGAATTCATATGGGAAGGCTCTCAGTTGAGCTTAAAGGACTGTATTGCACCAAAATAGGTATTAAGCAGCATAGAAGATCAACTACAAGAAATCCCATATGATAAAATCACTTGAGGTCCAACTACAATGAAATGATAAACATGCAGTAGATAGTTGACAAAGAAGAACTGCATAGCAAGCTCCGGTCATAAGCGTTAATTACTTCCCTTCTTAAATTTTCTTTTTCTTTTAATTTTTCTAAAAGTAATTCTCCAATGCCATACCCTAGAAAACTCCATACCTTAGAAATTCAAGCTAAAAGTCATACTTCCATATCTCGTTGGGATAATCAATATGCTTATATGAAATTGGGATCTAAATGGAGATACTTGCTTCACGAATAGACCCTCTACAGGGTACGGTTACCCCGTAGAATATGGAGCGAGAAAGAGGTCATCTGGAAGGTTGACCTCAATTAGGAAGCACTATAAAGGAATTTGTGGGAACGTTTGCAATACTTCTGTAGTTTAAGACAAAAGTTGAGGTTACTCTTAAGGAATTTGAATCGGAGAAAAGTAGTGATGTATGGAGGTACTGAATTTGAAGCTTATGTTAAGGAGCTTGTGGAAGGAAGGTAGATCTGAGAGCTGTTAGATAATAGGTTCATAAGATTTAGGATGTCACCTTGGGGAACCCTGATACCCTTTGTGGGAAGAAGAATGGAATGCTCCTAATATGGATAGACTATCGAGAGTTAAATGAAGTCACCGAGAAGAAGCGATACCCTCTTCCCAGAACTGTTAACCTGCTTAATCAATTGTAAGATGCTGATTACATCTCTAATGTTATCTTCCGAGATTATAAGGAAAATGACGTTACCAAGGTTGCATTTAAAATAAAATATGGCCAATATGAAAATCATATTCAAGCCTGTTTGGGCTGACTGACGCTTCCACGGTATTCATGAGCCTCAAGAATAGGATTTGTAAGCCATACTTAGACATGTCTGTTATCTTGTCATTGCTAATAAGCATGAAATTCGAGACAATTCGCTAAAATTGGGGCTATCAAAGTCTGAGAAGTAGTAAAAAAACTCTGTTGAGATACGTGAATGTTTAGGGTTAAATGAAAATGGTATAAGGATCAATAATGTTGGGTCTGAAAAGGATAGTCTATATTATCAACATAGTCAAAGTCAACAAAAGTTAACGTCACGGTCAAAGTCATCAGAAAAGTCAAACAGACGCATTCGAGACGAAGAACCGAGATGAGACATTGAAGATATATTTGACTAGGAGTTTTACTGTTAATAAATATATTTTGTGCCAACAAAATATATTTAATATTGTTTTAGTCATTTTTATGTTTTATTTGTATTTTCTCTAATTAGTTTAAGTCTAGAGGCTTAATGTGTCATTAGTGAATATTATATTCACTATGGATAAGTGGTAATTAGGGTTTGGAAGCTTGCAAGAGCTAGATTTGAGGGTTTCCACTTTGTAATATCAGATTCAAATCATCAAAGATCAAACAAGGGTTTTTCATTGTGTTCTTGAGGTGTTCATCATTTGTTCATCCATATTTTGTGTTTGATCCAACAATTTTCACAAATCTCATTGATTCAAGTGTTGTTTGGGACCAACAATATGGTATCAGAGCCTATCTAAGATCCATATTAAATCATTTGTGAAAATTTGTTGTTGGTATTGAAGATTCAGCAAGAATCTTTAGAGTTTTGTATGTTTTTGAGTTCAAAATCACTGTTTCATTCATTGTTGATCTGATCTACTTGTTTTGGATATGGAAATTAATTAAGGATTGTTCTATTTTGGTATGGGAAGCTATTGAAATAATCAAATTTCAAATCCATTAAGATTTGGATGAGTTTGAGTTGATTTCGTGCTGAAAAAGTCGTTCAGATAAGTCGGGCGAAACTACAGCTCTTCTAGCGAAACTAGATCTTGATCCAGTGAAACTACATTTTTCTTTATCCAGTGAAACTGTGTGTTTCTTCTAGCGAAAATAGCACAGTCCAGCGAAACTATAGCTTGTGTGATTTATTGAAGTTTGTCATTGATTTCCAGCGAAACTACACACTTTGAACGAAAGTTCCCATCACATTACTGTTCAAACAAGGGAAAGTGTTGCCGAAATTGTCATCAGAATGTAAGTTGTACTAGTTTCAGTGAAATTGCGGGCGAAACTAGAGTTTTCAAGCACTGTTCTAGCGAAAGGTTTGCTCAGCTACCGAGCAAATTTACCAACGAAATTAGCAGCGAATTTAGCAGCGAATTTGTTGGATTTTCAGCGAAATTATTAGCGAATTTACAGATTCTTCAGCGAAAATAACCTAAAAAAAAGCTGACTTGGCAGCTTGACCCCAATTATTTAGAAATTCTAGGGGGAGAATATTATTCAACAAATTTTGAAAAAATATTTTTAGTTTTGTGAGTTAAAGTGAATTTAATATTTTAAATGAAAATGTCATTTTTAGATGATCTTGAAACAGACAATGCCACAATGGCACAAAGTCGATTTGATTCTTTTGCAGCCATGAGAGATGAAAAGATATCTGACGTTGTTGCTCGATTTCTGATGGTGGCAAGCAACCTTAAGAAGTATGATGACCAGCTGAGAAATCATGAACAAGTCACAACACTTTTGGACTCTCTTCCTCCACAGTGGAGTTCATAAGTTAGATTGTTAAAACAGGAAAGAAATTTTACTGACTACAAACTCATGGAAGTTATCAACAAATTAAAGTCATTTGATTTGGATATGAAAAGTAAAGAGTACAATCAATTTATTTATGGTGGTGTATCTTCAAGTGTTGAGATCAAAGAAACCAAAGAAGAAGTTAACCATGCATTGATGATTGAGGTGGTAAACAGTGATGAGGATTCTATTAAGGATTTTGATCCTTTCAAAAAATTTAGGTATGATACTCAAGGTGAGAGTTTTGGTGATGTTGGTGATTGTGCAAGCCGATGTAAAGTTCAGGATGAAGGAAAATAAGAGGAAGTTGAAGCTGAAGAAGCTAAGAAGAGAGTTATTAAGGAGGAAGAATACAAAAAGAACACTTCCATTTGTCAATGTGAAAAAGCCCTAGCTGCGGAAAAGATAGTTATGGGACTCCCTTATGAGGTTGTACAAGACATGTGTTCTCCTCCCTGCAAAATTCGTTTATTCGAGGTTTATAAAGCTAACAAATTATTGTTAGAAAATGAAAAAGAATTAAAACGAATAAACAAAGAACTTAAAATCAATGAGTCCAAATATTATATTAAACTAAGAGAAGTTTTAAATGAAACTGATCTTTTAAAAGAAATCTTTTAGAAAAGAATGTTGAGATTAATGTTTTGAGCGAACGAGCCACATTAGCAGAATTTGAGACTAGCAAGCTTAAAACTAAACTTGATAAATGGACGATATCAGGGATGAAACAGGAAGAACTATTATGTAAGTATAGGGGAGCAAGAATAAAAATAGGCATGGGATGTGGTGAACTTCATATGTTTATCCTCCTCCTAGCACTTATTGTTACTCTCCTATGCCTCAACCTCATCCATCTAATGATTTGATTGAAGCTGTAGATACTAACAGTTTACATGCAAGTTTAAGCTATGTTAATCATAAAGAGGTTAGAGATGAATATGATTCTACTGTAGGTTTGGGACTCATCAAGCAAGGATCTAATATGCAAAATGATAATTCCACCTCTGATGCTCCAAAACCAGTATCAGTTGCTTCCCGTAACTTCTTTAATAAATTCAAAACATGTTACATCCCTTCTTTTGTTCCCGTCAGGTTTGTCAAAGAAGGAACAGCTGTGGAATCATTAGGCAATCAAAACTCAACAAGTGGTATCAATCAAGATCCATTGGAAGCAGACTTGTGTATACATGACTGGACAAGCTCAGATGATGAAGCAGAGATCAATAAGTCACCTGAAGTTGTCAAGTCTCAAATGCTTCAAAAGGTCGAATCAAGACCTATACAGAGCTCATCTCCAACTGCTAAACAAATCAGCAGTTCCTCCAAAACTCAGCTGAAGCACATCCCATCTTCATCTGCTATCCATCAAGCTCGTCATAAATCTGCCTCCATGTCTGCCAAGTCACCAGTCACACAAAAAGGTGAAACTCAGCTGAAACTCTCTCCATCCTCATCTGTTAAATCTAAAGGTTCTAAGAAGAATGTTCAGATCTCACCTCTAGAACATCACACATCAAATCACTGCCCAGTTCTAAATCTATATTGACAAAGCCTCAAAAGATTCAATTTCCTAATATCTAAAAGAAAAAGCTTCAAAGTTGTCAACAAGCTGTAATAACCTCAAAGCAGGATCCACTCTCTCCTATTATCCATGGGACTACAAAGAACCAAAAGCCTTTCAAGGCCTGCTTTAGATGTGGAAAAGAAGGTCATGTGCTAAATAAGTTCCCTCAAGTTCAAAGACATGCTCTAAATGGTAAAGGCAAAATGAATTGCTTAGTCGGATCAGAGTCTAGAAGGAAGGTGCAAAACTGTAAAGGCAACACGGGTTGCTTCTCGGGTTCAAAAGGTAAAAAGCACATATCTTTGAATGGTTGGATAAACAACAATCTATCCAAACCTTCTCATGTGAAGCCGGTTTCACATGATTCAAAGGTGAAAAAGACCAATGTTTCAAAACTAAAATCTCTATCTTCGGGTCTTAAAAATAATATGATTTCCAAATTCAATTCTTTCAAATCAAAAGTAATTGAACAAAAACAAATTTGGAAAATAAAAGAAAAGGTTGAAAAGATAAATGATTTTTCACAAGGGTGTGTGCTTAAGCAGGTTATGTACACCGATGAAAATGGAACACCCAGGACTACGATGGCCTGGGACCCCCTTTCTAACTAATCTGTTAATGAGTGCAGGAACAGTTCAGGCGGACTATTAGTAATCCGGTTTACCGACAGAGAATGTTCCTCATTCAAATTTTCAGGCGAAACAAACAGTTTATGGCTACCATATCTCATCCACATTCTAGATTCTTATCTACACTATAACAGTTCACACTTCACAATCACTGCATTTTTCTTGGTTCTTCATTTCTCCTCTTTTTACTAGTATAATTTGGAAGACTTTCTTTGATAAATTTCTATTATAGTTCTGTTTGTTAAATAAAAAAAGAAAAATAAAATTTAGGGGGAGAGTATAATAAAAAAATGAAATGAAAATGAAATAGGAACTAAAAACTTGATTTGGGATGACTGAGAAATGATAGTACATTTTTTTGTATGCTTGTTTGCATGACTTGTACTTTATGAGAAATGATAGTAACTGTTGTAGATGCCTGTATCACTTAAAATTCTAAAATCTAAAAAAGACAGTTTCATTATATGATACGCTTAGTAGGCTCAGCCCAAAAACAAAGTAAACAGTGATTCTGTAGCCTACTAAAGCTTTAGAACTCGGTGACAAGGATTATTTCCATGACATCTCGGTCTGCACAAAGTTACAAGTCTTGTCAAAAATAGGTTGAGAGAATCTGACTTCTGCCTTGATTCGTTCAATTCCCAAATCACCCTCACCCTAGCCCTGAATGACGCTTCTTGTAAGCTTTTGAGAATCCCTTTCGTGCTTATCTCCTCTGCTATGCGGAAGCATTCACCTGGAGTGATGATCTTCTCCGTTATACGTGAGTATAGGCCTGAAGCTCTCATGAGCACGCTCAGATGATCATCTCCTCTGTTATACGGAAGTATAGACCGAGAGCGCTCATCATCTGGTTCCCCTTCAAATAATATCACAATGATTCTTACATCAAAGGTTATTGTTGAAAGCCTCACCAAATACTTACACATATATATATATATATATATGACATTCACAATGGTCCTCAAATGATCATTGTCTATGTCCATCTCAAGAAGAAGAATTGAATCATCAAATCTCAATCTCCATGATTCTCAAATATCATTATCTGTGTGCTTATAAGAAAAATGTGATCTCGCAAAGTCTCTCTTTATACTCAATAAGCCCTGATGACGGGATAAGTTCTTTGCTGGATGTCTGTGAGAACCAAATCACCTGAGCTTTTCTAATTGAACCTAAAACATGATAAAATCAGTTGTAGGTCACTCGTTGAAAAGAATAAGGCATGGGTTTAAATTCGACAAACATGCCGACAATCATTCTTGAGCTGTTTTAGCTATCAAAAACTTTAAATTGTGATGAGAATCTGCATCAGTGTGATCTCAGTAACTCCTCAATATTTAAATACATCTTTGTGCTGAAGTATATTTTGAGGATGTGATCTCGTGATCAAATCAGTTCTTGACGTTAAATGATTAAAAAATAAATAATAATAGTAATAAAAATAATAATAATAATAATAATAATAATAATAATAATAATAATAATAATAATAATAATAATAATAATAATAATAATAATAAAAAGCAAAAAATCCAAAAAGATTTTTCATTTCAAATTATTTTACAAGTCTTCCATATTATACTATTGAAACGATCTCATATTTTTCATGACGGGTTTTGTAGATGTTTACCAAAGACATATTAACCATTTAACATATAAAACGCAGCGGAGTTTATATGAAAAATGTTAGTTTATATATCATATACATTTGTTAAATCAAAACCCAAAACAAGGATCTATTCATATGGAAGAGCATGCTATCAAAAACATAAAACAACCACACAAACTACCTCTTAGAAATCGTGGATGTAGAGGTGTAGATGATGAACTTTGTAGCTTAATCTTCAACCAAGAAGACCTCAAGTAAGTGATACCCCAAGCCACCAACA
>BJCO01524912.1:0-21918 GCA_018326465.1 Flaveria floridana
TGTTACGTTAATGAATGAATGAAAAGTATTATGTAACGTAAAGTGAAAGATAACGAAAGAGGAACATGATGAATGAATGCATGCATTAATGAATGAATGAATGTGATAAAGGCTTGCAAGCAAATGTATGGAGGTGCACACCCAATGAAGGTGTTAGCTCAACGGTGTGTGGGTTAGCTACCCCGAAGGATGCACACTGGGGTCCAATCTTTGTGATTGACCATATGTATGGGATCCTTGCCGCTTGCCCTAGGTGCTGGAGTCAGCTTCATGCACAATGTTAGAGGTCTATGAAAGACCTCAGGCTCAGTTACCCGCTTCGTGCATAATGTTTGGGGTATAGCATATGGCATTGATCTAAAATGAAAGAGAAAAGATAAGTGGTGAATGTACTTACCCTAGGTACTGGAGCCAGCTCCGTGCCCAATGTTCTAGGTCTATGAAAGACCTCAGGCTCAGTTACCCGTTTCGTGCACAATGTTTGGGATAATGTACATGTTATCGAACGAAATGAACGTACGAATGAAAGTAATGAATGATGGATAATAATGATATTATCTATGTGTACGTATGATGTATGATCGCATGAAAGTAAAGAACGTTTTGAACGAAAGAAAAGTATGTTTTATTATAAAACTAGAACTCACTCAGCAACGCTGACTTTTATGTGTTTTCAGTTGGCAGGTAATGGTTGCTGAGGATGGCACGGGACGGCTACTCCGCTCTTTTGGGATGGCATCCATTCATATAATGCTTTTGTGATCTAATGCAACAATGTATTTTGTAACCGATTAACGATGTATTATTTTGCAAAAGCTTTTATAATGAAATGAAATGTCATTTTTGAATGTTTCCGCTGCAATATTTACTTAAGATAAATAAGAATGTATGTTTTATGTGCGATGATCGACCAGCTGTAAACGTCTTGGGAACGGGCCATTACATCTCTTAGGGAAAATTCAAATAAAAAGGAAAAATGAGAGACTGTTAAAGAATCTATAGGCCAAAGACATATTAAAGCCATATTCTATGATAATCGTGGAAGTTATCATCAACAGTTTGATAAAACAACTCAAGAGCAAAATGTGTATCAAAATAAATGTTGTTATGTGTGTGGAAAGCCAAATCACATGGCTAGAAATTGTCATCATAAGCAATTGACAAGTAAATTCTATTACAAATAATAGAAAACAATTGTTTCTTAATGCAAAATTTAAAAGAAATTTGAATCATTCAAACTCTTTTACTACTAAACGAAATGAATACACAAACATAACTTTACAAAAAGAAAATACAAACAACAACCTTTACATATCAATGATGAAAATTTATCTTCCACACAAAGTACTTTCAAGAAATTGGTTACTAGTTTGATTAAACCAATTCAAAAATGGAAAGTTAAATAAAAAGAGATATGATATTGAAATTTGTATCATATTTAGATGAAAATGGTGTACTCAAGTCAACCATGGCTTGGGTTTCTAAAAATGAATAAATGATTCATTTGTGCAGGAACATCCAAGACCTAACATCAATAGTGTTTGGCATGCTACCATTGGATAATCAAGGTACATAACTGGTAATATATCCCTGTTATACAACATCAAATCTCATAACAGAGGATATGTTATATTTCTGGAGACAAAGGTGGTAAGATTACAAAGAAAGGTACAGTGTCAAATGGTGTGGTAAGCTTTGAAGATGTCAATTATATAGAGAAACTAAAACATAACCTTTCAAGTGCCTCTTAAATTTGTGACAGACAATATTGAACACATTTCACTAATAAAGAATGTCTCACTCTAGAACCTAGATTTAAAATTCCTGATGAGTGGATCTTATTGAGAACTCTAAGAGACAAAGACACGTATTTACTTGATATAAATAGATCACATTCATTTGTAACTGCATCCACTACTAAAAAACGAGTCTAATGCAAAATGTTTCATGCAACCTTTTTAAATTATTTGCATTTGAATGTAATGCAACCTTGTTCAATATAAAGGTTGCATTAACATATCTAATGCAACATTTTCTTAAAAAGTTAAAAAATTTTATTGAAATTGCAACCTTTTTATTTAAAAGTTGTGAAATTTCTTAAAATTTGCAACGTTTATCTTGAAAGTTGCATATTTCATTGAAATTTGCAACTTTTGTTAGAAGTGTTGCATTGTTTAAACTTAATGAAAATCTTATTTAAAATGTTACATAACATAAAATATGAATTCATGACTATTATTTGCGTAAATGTTAAGTTTTGATAGAAGGGTTATGTTGTTGAACGTAAAAGGGACAAACTTAATTACATACATCAAAACATGACAAGTGACCCCATTGTTTTTCATAATTTTAATATGATGAAAGGCATATAATTTTGAGTGAAAAACTAACTTTTTGGCTATTGACCCTGATTATTTGTTAAATATATTATAACACATAACTAACCTTAGCTATAAAATGCATAATAATTTTATATGTTTATTTATTTATAAATATACATATTAAGCCCACTATACATTCTATTTAAGTAGGCTAATATTTACCCACTTAAAATTTAAGCACAAATAAAAAAAATATTTTAATTAGATGATCCACCATCTAATTAACTAACAACAAGTCCAAAGGATATAAACCTAATTCTAAAAGAAAGATCGTACAAGAGAAATCCATTGAAGAAGCCAAAGAAGCCACTTAATTCTTAGATCAAATAACACAAATATATTTAAGTTGATAATATAACACAAATATATGGCTGGTTCACTAGTAATGCACGCCCTTCTCCATATTGTGGTCACGAGTTCGAAACTCGCAGGCTGCAATTTTTTCCCCTTTTAATTTAAGTAAAATTACTAAACTACCCTTATTCTAAAAACACAAAATAAATCCCTACCCTCGTTATCTTTCCCCCCAACCACCTGTTGAAGTGCCCTGCTCCACACTTCGTTTGCTGCTAAAGTGCCCTGCCCTGCCCCCCACCTCGTTCACTGCTATTGCCACCGCTCGTCAGCCTTCGGCCACCGCTGCTGCTGCTCGGTTGCCCGACTACTCCAGCCTCCATGGACTCCCCTTGATTTTAAGGATTTTGTGTTTTCTAATTGACTAAGTAAACTACAACTCTTCAAGTCTACAATTATTTATTTCAAGTGAGTTCTAAAATTTTATTATTTAAGAAGGTGGTAGTATGTTACAGAGGTCAAATGTACGATTAAATTCTCTGATTTTGAGATTGTATCAATGAGGTTTATGAAATTGTAACTATATTAATAAATCAAGTAATTTTTTTCCTTCTCAATGAAATAAGTTGATCATATTCGAGTAATCTTGCTTATTTATTATCAAGCCCTAATCTATAATCAAGTTTTACGGATTTCTTCATTATTGGTTGAATGAAATAAGTTGATCTGTGCTGCAATAGATTGGCGATTTTGTGCCTGAAGTTGTTAATTCAGTTACGTTAACTCATCTTGAGAATTTAGTTGTTGTTATCTGGTGATTGTTGTAAACTGTCATTTGGTGGTTCTTTCTGTAGATTTAGATGCTATCATTTGGTACTTTGATTTTGATTTATGAAAATTTTTCTTTATTAGTGTTTCAATGATTTGGTTTGTTTTGAATTGACTAATTTGATTTCTGGTTAGTGATATAACAATTCTTGTAACTTGTGGTTTATAAGTGTTATTAGTGTGCAGAACATTCATCTAATACAACATGCATCCTTCCCAATTTCACATTTATAGATAGGTAATATAACACCTATGTGTGTATTTGTTTTATAGTTTTAAAAATCGGTTAACATGTATCCTATAGGTATGGGATTGTAATTTGCAATGCTCATTCCATGCTCTGTCCATTGCCATCCGTAATTGTAAGAATTGCCATTGTGTTGAACATTCTTACTATTGTTGTTGACATGAATTACTTTATTCTGTTGATAAACTACTCAATTGTATGTTGCTAATAAAGGTCACCTAAATAATTATGAAAAAAAATAAACTATTAAGGGTTCAAGAAAACCAAGAAAGACTACGTGTTTTGGGAATTAAAAACATTGCAAAGTCCTTGACAAGTTTAGTAGAAAGTAAAAAAACAAAGGAAAAGATGGTGAACACAACAAATTCCAAAGCAGGTGATGTACACTTTATTCATGAAATGGAGGAGGATAGTGGCGAAGATTATCTAGAGGTTGCTTGAGGCGTTGGAGTAGCCAAAAAAATAATAATGTTATCTATTATTTTTAGTTTATATAATCATATTTGTTATAGTAACACCATCACCAATATGTAGCACCAATGTCCATGAACAAAATTGTTAATCTAGCAAAGAAATGTCGGGTGATCGCTTCAAAGGTCTCAGCTTCACAGACTACAAAAGAGAATCCTTCTAAATCAACATTTACCGTTGGGGAATTAATTTCAAGTAATAAAGGGGCAAGGAAAACAGAGGTATTGGAATAAAATTTGAGAAAGCCTATTTATACTAAACCCGAATCAAAGAAAGGATCAGTTCGTATTGATGAGGATGACAATGAGGATGATGACGAGGATGATGACATATTTCAAGGTATCATTTTCATAATCTTAAAGTTCATTTATTTAAGGAGTTATACAAAGTTAGTTATACAACTACTTAATTGAAATATTAATTTACTTATATATGCTTTTAGATGTTAATGAGGTAGATATGGAACCAACATGTTTGGAGGATGATGGGAATGAAGGGTATATAGTGAGAAATCAAGGTACTTATGTTTAGTGATTAAACTAGTTCATTTGTGTTGTATTTTTGTAATTTATACTTATTGATAGTCTTGTATTTACATGATTACGTTGACCAAGATGATGAATATAAGGACATGGACCTTTTTGCATCCGCGAATAATGATGATGAGATACAAAGGAATGATAGCCAAAATGCTCTAGAATGCGAGGACGATGCACTAGTTCAAGATTAATTACATTGTCATGAATTAGAAGAAGCCATAGGTTTGGTTTAAGTACTTATACCATGTTTTCAGCTTGCTACCAATTATGTATATATGTTAATGTATACTTGAGTTCCGATTCTAAAATCAATAAAAGAGGACCAACGATGATGCATGTTGTGCACACACGGAAAGTCGATGAGCGGAAGATTATTATATGTAATGAGTTTGGACTTATATGTAATGAGTTTGGTCAACCTGTGGGTCCAGAAATAAAGGAGGACATATTTGGTGAGTTCTCGTGATTTTTGGGTACAATCGCTCGTAACCATTCTTATGCACCATTAATCTACACTTCATGGAAGAAGGTACCACATAAAGATAAAATATGGGAATATGTCTTGGTAAGTTTATAAGTAGTTTTGTTTTTTATTTGTTATATGCCATTTTTAACTAAATTCTATCTTTTTTGAAGGAAAAATATGATGTGCCTCATGCTGCCAAAACTTGGGTTTTAAAGAGTATTGGATAGTTGTATAAGGTACATAAATGTCGGTTTAAGAAAAAATACTTCTATCAACATAAGGATAAAAAATCAAGATGGAAGAATCGACCTAAAAGTATTCCACAAGATGACTTTTAACAGTTGCTGAGGTTATGGAATAATACAGATGTGAAGGTAATTTTCTTGACAATTTATTTATTAGTAGTATTTTCTATTTAAAGTTTGTCACACCCTCAAAATCCACATGCGGGGTTTTACCGTGAGGCGTGTAAATAAACCAGGATCCCAGTCATTAGTTACTTAGAACGACATTATATGTAACGTTTAACAAAAAACAATCGGAGTTTATAACTAAAAACTGTGTGGAAGCGTTTGTAAGTAAATCAAGCCCAAAGTACTTAAAATGTAACATTGGAAAAACACGAGCCAAACCATTATTTAAACCAAACGTAAACTAATTCAAAAAGTAAATGGCATCAGTTTATAAATGCATATGCTTGACCCGTGCGTGCTCCTACGGCAGCTGTTAACGACCTGAGAATAGCATACTAAAAAATTCAACACAGTGGTTGGTGAAATCAAGAGTTTGCATTTAATATAAATATAACAGTGATGAAACATAAGTAATGTGCTGAAATAGATAGCTAGTCTAGTTTCATAAGTAGTAAGTATAGTGATTTCACGATCGAAGCTGACATGGGTTTCGTTTGTTTACCTCCCATCACACCCTACCAAGTTGTGAGAATGTTTGTGATTAGGACAATATTGCACCCATTTGACCTCGAGTCGCACAGGTGGCGCTTGTCAGGCCCAATAGTACTACCCAGCATTTTCCGCTAGTTACAAATATTAACGATCCGAAAGCGTGAGGAATTTCATGGTAAAGCAACACTACCTTATGCTAGCACAGCTTATTTATAATAGCGTTTGTAAAAGAAACAGTATGCTATCTCCCCCAAAAGAGAGAGTGTTTAAAAGTGGGGCATGAACTCACCTGGTGCGTGCACGAATAATATAAAAGCTTAACTTGAAAGAGAGGGAAAGACAACCTTCAGAGGTTACCTAGAACACGCAAGTACATAAGTACGTGTACATAGAATCTCTAACAACACTAAGTACATAATTAGCACATTGACCAAAGGTTTTAGAAAACAAGACTCATTTGACATAGTTGACCCGTTTGACCCGTTTGACCCGTTGGTAACGTGTTTAAGTTGTATACTTTCTTAAACAAATATTATATCATATTAACAATCATGTTTGCAAAGATTACCATACTATGCACATAAATCACCTTAACCACCATAAACCCAAAACAAGATAGTCAAATCCACATACATAGCTATCATGATCACAGTCATATTCTAAATTTCCAAGTTACATTATCCAGACATTCATAATATGATGATTAAACACTATGGCACAATCCTGCTTGCATGATTCCCAAGAAAGCCTAGAATGACCCAAACAATTCATCATGTAACCAATTGACCCAAATCATGTATTCTAACAAGTTAAACATCATTCATAACATACTAGCACGCTCCTAATATCAAAACCATAATCAAATTCATAAGACCATATGTTTCATTTAAATAAAGTTTCCTTTTCGAGAAAGTAACACCAAAAAAGTCCAACTTTCATCAACTTCAACACAAATTCACCAATAACATGCCTAGACTAGTTCATAGATACCATTCAAACACATTAATCAATCATAATTCACTATAACATGTATCTTCATGATCTAAAAGTTTCTATTTCAGGAAATCAACGAACAAAATACCAAATTTCACCCAATTCTTGCATAATCATCATAAAACAACATCTATTGAACACAATTAACATCCTAGAATCATCAAAACCATCAATTGCACAATCTCATGATCAAAAGTTACTATTTTGGGTAAGGTATGAACTAGGTCATCAAAATCATGGATTTCTTGCCCAAATAATCATAATCTAGCAACAATACATCACTTAACATCATATCATCATCAATCATCATCAATCATCATCAATTTTGACTTTCTGATATGATTTTCGGATTAGGGCTTAACATGGATCAAAACTATGAAAATCTTGCTAGAAACTCACATTAATACGTGTAAGGAGGATGATTAACACTTGCTAACTCTTGAAACTAATCAAAATTGATGCTTGTGCTTGTTATTGGATCAAAATCGAATGATAAGGGGTGTTGGAGGTGAAGTTGTGGCCGAATGGGGGTGGGGGATTAGGGTTGGGTTATTTTTTTTAATTAATTTAATTATAATTGCCACTTAACCCTCCTTTAATTACCTTTTGTAAAAATTAGTCTTGTTAGCATTCTTTTTAACACTTTTAACTACAAAATACAGGTATTATTAACCAATAATAATAATAATTATATAACACAACTTGTAAACACCACACAAGAATCATAAATCACGCGTAATCACGTTACAAGGTAAAATTTACTAATAATATTTAAATTCACAAAACACATAGCCACAAATTAATAATCAACATTATAAATCAAGTTATTATCAGTTTATCATTGTTAATTATTATTAAGTCACTAACGTTCAACGAGAACTAGTGTGTGCTCACAACATGTGTATGCAAGACCTAACGATACTAAGGGAGTTTTGTAACGGGAAATTATCGGATGTCACATTATACCCATGTTGAAAGAATTTTCGTCCCGAAAATTGCGTTACATGGTTGAGTTATATCACTGGTCTATTGCATTGGCATAACGAAATCGATTGAGTTGTCACATTATCCCCATGTTGAAAGAAATTTCATCCCGAAATTTATTCATTATCTTCACCGATAGTGGTCGTTGTTTCAACATGGGTATATATGTATGTATATACATATACATATATATATTTATATATGTATATGTATATATATATATATCTGTGTGTGTGTGTGTGGGTGGGTGTGGGTGTGGGTGTGGGTGTGGGTGTGGGTGTGTATATATATATATCAAAAGATAAAATGGTTAACAAAAGAAACACAAAATACAAAAGAGAAAAACAAATAAAATGAGCAAAAACAAGCCAAAGAGGCCATGTAGGAATACAAGATGCCAAGAGCACATTAATAAAAGATATGTCATAGACATACATACTATAGACATACATACTATATGATTATATTTTCTTCTTTGAGATATGTTATGACACAGGAGGTAAAATCAAAAGATGGGGTGTGTAAGTCCGACTTGGCATGTAAGTCCTTAACGTCTTGTGAGGGCAAAATATAAGTCCATCTGGCAGTTAATAAGTCCGACAACTTGTTAATATTCTGTGTTCATAAACATTTCTGTTTCTAGTTATGCTCAAATAGATATTATATAAGATAATAATATACTCTGAGAAAGCTGATCAGAAAGAAAGGTTTAAGTCAAATTGAGGTGCTTGAAATATCAAAAGTATCTTGAACCTGATAAGGGTTGTGTAAGTTTTTTGATTATGGGATCCACTGAGTTCATATAACTTAATCAAAAACATGATAAATATCACAGTTTAAGTGTCTAAGTAAAACTTGAAGTCTAAGTTTAATGTGGATATAATATATTTGACAATCTACGTAACGAGTCTTATTTATAATAATGCTGAATGATGTCAATGATCAATTTCTAAAAAATATGATCCTACACTTGAAAATTTATAAAAAAATATTTAAGTTATTAGGATAGTTATTGTGTAGTTTTGTTTTTGTTAATAGTGTATTTTGTTTACTTGTTTAGTCTCAGTTCTATAAAATATTCAAAATTAAGGGTGTTTGAAAAATTATAAACTCTTAGTTAAACATAATCATTTTTACAACAATAATCAATAAGGTCAATAAGATTATCAAAATTGAAAAATTGAAAAATCAAAAAGTTAGAATTTCAAGAAATCAAAACTTTTCACGTGAAAGGTTCATTTAATGCGAAAAGTTTCACTTTTGAGAACTCTAACTTCTCGCGCGAGAAGTCAGAGTACTATATATTGCACAGATGTGCGAAAAGTCTAGTATTCACACAGAGACTTCCTGCAATTTCACTCCAAAATTCTAAGTGTTAAAACTTGGTCCAACTTGAAAACATACTTCATTGTGGTCGCCTACTGATCAATAACAACTTATTAAGGTGGATTGATGTTAATATCTTTTATTTTAATATGTTTAAAACTTGACCAAAACTTTAAGGACAAATACATGTTAAAAGTAAACAAATTAATCATAATAAACCTTAATAATGACTTAATCGACACATATGAAACATATTTTGATGGTTAAAACACTGAAATTGATCGATTGAAAAATTTGAAGTGCAACAGACTTGTCGCGTGCGAAAAGTTCCTTGAAACATGAACAGACACGAAAACATTCAAATCTTTTTGCATGAAAAGTGAACTTGTCGCACGAGAAGTTGACCCCTCGTTAAATTCAAATTCAAGCGAAAACTTGAGTTGTCGCGTGAGAAGTTAAATTGATAACTTGTAGTTTTTGCGCGAGAACTTGAAGTTGTCGTGCGAGAAGTTCAAATTTCCAAAATTTTTCTAAGTGTTGAATTTGACTAAGTCTAAAAATTTCTAATTATCGTGTGTACTTATCAAGTTGATTAATGGTTCAAATGGCGAGGCCTATGGTTATCAACAAAAACCATAACACTATAGCTTATCTAGAAGATGTTCCTGAAGACAAAGCTCTATTCCAATCACTGATCGAGGGACTTAAGACATCCCGAATTCATCATGCTATATCGTCCAGTCCTATTATCTATAATAATGTGATAAACCAGTTTTGGCACACAGCTACAAACGAGATAGATGAAGACGGAGAACCCTGTATTACTGCCACTGTTAAGGGAAAGAGGGTTGTTATTACTACAGAGGTGATTAACAATGTGTTATTGTTAGAAGACCAACCTCATGCACCAGTGAAGATTGATGACGATGCTATCAAAGATTGTCTGATCCGTATGGGTTATGGTCATCGGTACCCATCTTTGAAGAAGAAGTACCTTCCTTCCTTCTAGAAGTATTTGTTTCATGTAGTTATACATTACCTTAGCAATCTCAAAGTGGGCATGAATAGTCTTAGTGCCATCTTCGGATCCCTTCTGGTATCATTAGTTGATGATCTTCCATACAGCATATCCAAGGCGATCTTCTCAGAGATGTAGAATAATATCATAGCTATATTAAGGAAGAAGTTCATCATGTATCCCTAGTTTATTTAAATGATAGTGAAGGCTGCTCATCCTGAGCTAGTAGTGTCCGACTCATCCACATACATAGTGATGGTGATGAAGAAAGACATATTCACATATCTTATGGGTGCACGAGGGAACGCTTAGGATGGTTCACACTTTGCTAAGCTTGGGAGGTTTATTGAAGGATTCCAAGCTGAGGCATGATCTTAAAAGACAGAGACTCCTCATCTATATAGAGATGATACAACCTGTACATCTACATCTACTTCTCAAGCTGCTAAAGCTGATACAGTTGGTCTTTCCACTAGTACTAAACATGATGTACCTGAAGGTTCTTAGGGTGCTACTAGATCTGATATAGATGAGGTAGACACTTGGTTACAGGGAGATGAAGGTAGTAGCGAAACAGACAGTGATCAGATAGGGAATATACCGAATATACTATAAGAACATATAAGAGTGCATGAATAGTATGGCATGGATAGTCTCAGTGCTATTTTTGGATCCCTGTTGGTATCACTCATTGATGATCTACCATACAACATATCCAAGGCGATCTTCTCTGAGATGCAAAAGAATGTTATAGCCACAGTAGGGAAGAATTTCATAATGTACCCAGATTTATTCAGATGATAGTGAATGCTCCTTATCCTAAGCTAGTAGTGTCTGAATCATCCACATACGTAGTAATGTTGATGAAAAAAGACATATTCACGTATCTTATGGGTGCACAAGGGAACGCTTGGGATGGTTCACATTTGGCTAAGCTTGGAAGGTTTATTGATGGTTTTCCAAGCTGTGGCACGACCTCAAGAGACAGAGACTCCTCATGTACATAGAAATGATACAGCTGGTACATCTACATCTACTGCTCAAGCTACTAAAGCAGATACATCTGGTCCTTCCATAAGTGCTACTCAAGAAGCACCTTCAAGTTCTCATGGTGCTGAGAGATATGATATATATAAGGTAGACACTTGGTTATAGGGATATGAAGATGCTAGTGAAACAAACAGTGATCAGATAAGGAACGTACCATATACATTGCAAGAACATCCCAGAGTGCGAGAAACACCTACCAAACGCACTGCTGAGGAACGTGAAGCTGATTTTGTTCCTGATGATGTTCCAGTTATTACCCGAGGAAGGAGGAAGAGAATGGAAAGAGTAGCTGGTAAAAGTCCACGTGGGAGGGGTAGAGGACGTGGAGTTTTGATGTAATGTCAGACCCTAATGACCATTATGATAACTGAAGATGTTCACATGTCAGACATACCTGTCACAGTTAGTAAAGCTACTACTCCAGTGATTGTCACAGAATTAACAACTGTGACATCAACTTCTATGCCCACTATTGATGATAGTTTAAGGACACCACCAATGGAGCAAACTCATGATGATTTGTTTGGTGATGCTGACTACATAAATACTACTCCTGAACCACGACCGTAAACATAATCTTCTTCTTTATCACCCAACAGGGTTACACTGGACATAGAGTAAGTGTACTTGAGAAGGAGATATTAGAGAAAACATAGATTATTGATGATCTTTATAGGAGTATGGTGGAAAGGGATGAAAGAATTAAGAGTTTGGAGAGATAATAACAGTTCATGTTTAGCTACATACAATTATATAACAGAACTTAAGGGATCTCACCTCACGTGTGTATTCATTATTCACACAACAACATACCACTGATGTTGGAGAATCAAGTGGACAACAAGATGATGGTAGAGAACTTGTTAAAGAACCAATTATCGATACAGAGCATGTTGTAGATCTAGTTGATACTAAAAGGACTATAGGCATAGCTAATGCTCATTAAGAACCAAAATTAGATGTTCATATTCAGGCTACTTAGGATAAACCTATACCGTTCACTAGAGAGGCGTTTGTGGAGCCTGAGCATGTGATGCCTATTCCTAACCCAGTAGATGATGATGATGATTTAGATATGGTTGATTATAATATTAGTGATGCAGAAGGTGATGATGATGATGATGAGGATGATGAGGATGATGATGGTGATTATGGTGATGAGGGAGATGATAAGAAGGATGATGATGATGACTAATAGGATGATATGGGTGCTCCTACTAGTACTGCTGGATCATCAGGTTCTGCCAATGTCTCCGGACTAAGTCTTGATGATACAGTAGACTACACACCCTTAGATCATGCCACATAAGAAGCATATGAGAAAGAATTTCACTCTTTCCAGCAAAAGTTAATTGTTGAGGAAGAAGACGAAGGTTTGGCTTCGTTTGATGATTTGGAGGAGATTACTGTAGATTACACAGAGATATGCAGAAATAGTCTTAAAGACTTATTATCTGATATCTTGGTTGAAGAGGGAGAGATTATTGGGGAGACTAGTATGGAAGATGCGACTGATAAGATAGTAGATAAAACCGGACAAAGTGTTGCACGTCAGGTCGGAAATATCACATTTGAAGCTCCGCCACCACCAACTTACATTCACACACTGAGACATTCCAAACCTTTCACAAGGTATGGAAACTCAAAACCTATTATGAGTTGGGCGTATAATGCAGAGAAGAAAATGTATGTGATAAAGAGAAGAGGAGGAGCAATAGAATATTATCAGGATGAACATGAATTTCATACACTCAGAGCATCAGATTTATATGCTATAGGTCATGTTCCTTTCATTAATCCAAGTTATTATGGGAAGGGAGATTGGATTACAAACCTAATATACAGACATAGCAAAACCAACTTCAAAGACTTCAAGACTGCCAAATCCAAAGTCATTGAAGATGAGACCCGAATTAATCCTAACACGAACAAACGAATGAAGATCAGGGTTTATAAGCATCCGAGATATGTGCGAAAGATCCCTATACATACTCCAACGCCAGTTAACAGCTTGTCGAAGCTTATGTGGTAGAGTTATGAGAAGGAGATAGGACATGCATTGATAAACTATGTTGATAGAGATTACCGTATCATCGACCCTGTAGACATGCTAAAGTTTGGAAGGAAAGATTTGATGAGGCTGAGGGCATGTCCTATTACGGCTGATAAATCAGTTCATTTTATAGCGACACAGTTCGGTTGGTTGATCACGAAGGCCCTGGACAACAAGATGTATGCATATGGTGGCAGTTACCAGGTTGCAGACGTTGACTTCTAACAACATTGATTTGCCAAGCCTGGGGGAGATTATAGGTGTTCAACTTAGAGGCTCGGAAAATCAAATCAAGATGAAGATCAAAATCAAGAAGTTCATGCTAGAACCTGAAGTTACCGCATGAAAACTGCTTCCCAAGCGACAACTACTAGTCACGCGAGAACTTCTTTTTGTTATAAATAGAAGTTTAGTTTTGTAATTAGATAGCTTTTGATCATTTTTTGAATTTTGTACTCATTGTAAACATTCTAATTCAGAGAGCAATACAAGTGAAGTTTATTTACTTATGTGTTACGTGTGATTGATTCTATTTCTTCTTAATCCGTGATTGTTTATATTCTGCGTTCACATCACGAGATCGATCTTTGCTATTGTAACGATTCTTACAACAAGTGTTAGTAGTAAAAATATCCTAGTTGCAACCTTTAAACATAGGTTTCACATAAAAGCCAAATCATATAAAATCCTTGTTTAGTGTTCATTTTATTTCTAGAAGTTTATTGATTATATGTGTGTTTGTAACCCGAATTTCCAACAAGTGGTAAGAGAGCTATGGCTCGATTACACATGACAAACCAATAAGGATAAAATCCATCGACCTAGGGTTTGAAATCGATAACCTAGAGGTCACCTAATCAAATAATGATCGGAAAGAGCAAATATTTATCATTAGTTTACAAGAAGCAACATCTCTTAGTGGCTGTTGTCCATATCAGTTATCAAAGAACAAGAAGAAGACCTTGTTCTTATGGTTTAATTGATCAACCAGAAGGTAAACCAACATCCTTGTGCCTGCCATTCCTACATCACATAAGAAAGAGGAAGACAATCGAGTATGTTACTACCACAGACATTTGAACAAGCCGCCAACCAAGGTGTAGGTGGCATTCTTGTTTGCCATCATCAATTAGAAAGATCAAGAGCATCTAGGTGATTTTGTTCTTTGTTATTGGTTTATGATTTGGTTTGGTTTGATTAATTGCAAGTTCGATTTTTGTTAGTCTACACATTTTTTCTTGGTTACTAGCCGAAGTTTTTATATCTAGGGTAGGAACCTTGAAATCAAATCTTGTATGAGGGGATTTTGTCAATATTCTTTGACCGGGTTACCGAGTTACTGATTTTTTTAAAATCTTTATTTGTGAAGAAAAAACATGGTGCGTGTGACACTTTAGAAGGTTGGTTGATTAATAGTGTTTAGTAGAACAAATGTTAGTATCAGGCACAAGTCATTGTAGTATCAGTTCATCATTTTGACCCTCTTATTTAGCTAGTCGTTTATCATAGGAAAATACCGATTGAGAAGTTCAAAATTATGGATTTTAGCTAATGTAAAATGCAGATTGAAGCATCATTATGATAGAAGGATTTGGATGTTGTGTTAACAAAGGCAAGACCAGAAGAGACTACACCAACATATTAGAAATTACTTGACGAGAAAGTTAGGGAGCATCACATTGTTGTCATTGAAGAATATGGCATTCAACATCCTGAAGTAAGCCATAACATATGGCATGGTATCAACACTATCTAACTTGTACGAGAAGCCTTTAATAGTGAATAAGGTTTTTATGATTCGAGAACTTGTAAGTATAAGGTTGAGACAAGAGAACTAAGTTACATAACACATTAGCAAGTTGAATTTGATTTTATCCGGGCTTGATTTATTGTGTATCAAATTTGAGGATAAGGTTCAAGGCTTTACACTTTCATCTTCATTGCCTTATAGCTAGTCTAGAACAACTACAACGATTACTACTTTAACTAGCATGTTCACTTTTAAGAAGATTCAGGATCTAATACCAGGCAAAAATGTTAGATGAAGAAGTTTAATTAGGGGAATCATCTAGTCATCTACTGAAAGGTGGTAGTGAGAGGCAGAATAAAAGAGGTAATAGGAGTATAAAAAGGAAAGTAAGTTAGTTTAGTGCTCGGAATGATGTAACCAGTTGAAATGGCAAACAAATAGGAATTTCATGAATCAACGTCTAAATGATAAGAAGGAACTAAATACTATAGGAAACTATGATGATGACCATGCTTTGATTTACAATGTAGAGAGTAGTATGGATTCTTAGGTCATGGATTCTAGCGCTTCATTTCATGTTACCTATAATAGTGACATTGAAGAATCCCACAGAAGAGGCTATAGAATGGTAAGACTAGAAATGTTGATGTTTATAAGGTTACAAGCCTGTGTGAATTTGATTTGAAGACTTTAATTAGGCATTTCATGGACTTTGAAGGATTTTAGGGTATATCTAAGCATAAAGAAGAGGTTAATTTCTATCGGGTAATTAGATGATTAGGAACATGAGGTCAAGTTTGAGAATGGTTAGTGAAAACATCATGCCACACAAGAACTTTTTGGTGCGAGAACTACAAGGCTGGAGTGAAAAGTCTTGTATTGAGTATAAATAGTTTGCTTTAAAGTTTTTCATTGTAACACATGTCTTATTCAATTTAAAATAATTAAAAAGAAGCTTATTGTAATGCGTTTGATGGATTGAGATCAATCTTATTGTGTACATTCCTAGATTTTACGTATATAAAAGATGTTCGTTATATATAGTCAGTATACCTTCTGAAGAAGAGAATATACAAATTTATAAGGAAAATAAAGTCCAGTTCAATAGAACCTAACAGGTAGAAGAAAGTTTGTTTTGCAAGAGATAAATCTAGAGCCTCAGGTCAGACTCATGATGAACGTGTGTGGAAAGGCTAAAATAAACCAGGCACATGCATTCATAATAGTAGTGGGAGCAAGGGTCTATCAAAAATAGTTGATTATTATGTAACATTTAGCAAGAATGGCAAAGTAGAGAGCATAACCTTAGTTTTACACGATTCAGAACCATCCAGAATTCAATTATTGGATAACTTCTAGTAAGAATGACAGAGTGAAAAGTAAAACCTTACTTGCATGTGCGCGCCTAAAAACCATCTAGGACACTTCTAAATTTTGAATGTAAGTTTCACCGATATGATGTTCTTCTTTTTTAATTTTGGTCTTACTTGATTTCCTCCTTTTAACTTATGCATTAATTTTAAGTATTTGGTATTAGTTTTCTTTCAATCTAATTCTTTTCTTGGAATTTTGTTAATAAAATTTGAACTCTAATCATAATTCTCTTCACTGTTATTAATCGATAATATGAAAATATGGTTTGAATTTTTAGGCCTTATGACTAGTCAAGACATAAAAAAGAAGTTAAATCGAACACCACAAATGGGCTTGAGAGAGAAAAACATACTAGAGATGTACTAATCCAATATATGCCTAGAAATTTATCAAAATATTTTAATCATGTGGATCCTTTTTTACACGTGTCTTGCAATTAACATTTTATTAATTTGCATCTCCATCCATTAAAATTTATATTTGATTTACTCAAATTTTGTTAAATTTAGAATTTATAGCTAACCAAAATACATAATGACTTCTACTAAAGACCTAAACAAACACCACCACCTTGATATCATCTAGACGGGTGTACGTTATTCCTTGTTCCGGACATAGTTCCCGTATCACATCTCAAGAATAGCTAGCTGCATATGTCGTTTAAACAAAGCAACCACTAGTACCGCAAGCCAAAATGACTTTTTAACTATAAGATGAAAAGACTAAAGGTTAGGTTACTTTCTGTTACAAAATGCACGCTCCACCTTTAAACACAAGCAAAGAAACATAGCGAGAAATCTAGAGATTGAGAGATGGCAAGCACCCGCTTCAACAACAAAGACGATCAACTTTATTATATCCCTTGTAACTTTTGTAACATTGTTCTTGCGGTATGGTCTCTCTCACTCAATCTCCCAATCAAATTGTGTATGTGTTTCTACAGATAGCGCTATGTTATATATTCATGTTTCACATCTAAAGTTAATAAAAGGGCTTTATATATGAGTTTGCTATAAGTAGGTTAATGCAGGAAACAAAGAGTTAATTATTTTAGTTTTCTCAAAATCTTTTTAAATTAATTCTCCCTTTCTCACACACAGAACACACACACAAAAAAACAATGAAGGTTCCGTTTTCTTATTCAGAAAATGGCAATACAAATTGACACAATGATCATATGATAAAATAAAGGATAACTAAAAGGTAAACTTCAGTATGAGGAATAGGTTCTGTATTATTAGGGTTTCTTGGATCTTAATCAAGATTGATCACAGGATGAAAAATGCAAAGATTTGAATTTCAGGGAATTCCCACTTAAGGAAAGGTGTGATCAACCTAAACATTCTTGGTTCAACTTTCGACATCTTTATCTAGCGTTCATTTAGTCAAAAATCCGTTGACCCTATCAAAATTTTATACACACACATGATTATCTGACTTTGCATAATGTTTTGTGTTATAATCATTTTCTGAAACCCGTAAATCTTGATTTTGAATTGATCATTGACATTTAGAAGGTGGATTCAGGTGTGTGTACCAAGCAGCAAAACATTTGATATAGTGAAGGTGAGATGTGGATACTGCACGAATATGTGGCCAGTGAATATGGGCATGATTGCAGGAGCTCATGATCCTCGTCCTAATTCTAGTACCTCCCATTATTCTTCTTCTTCTCCGCTCCATGATCAGGTGTTGTTCTTTACATCCATCACTTTAAAAGTTTTGTTTTTAACTATATAAAGTGATATATAAGCTTTTTTCCACCTTCCAAGATTCTTTGTGTTCTCATCAGCATACCGGGTGTTTTTCCTCACATCCATCGATGACTTTAGAAGCTTTATTTTACACATATAAAGTTATAAGCTTTTTAGTACTTGGTTACTTGTTATATTGATGGGTTGTTTCAACATTGAATCTTATTCGTTTTCTAAACAATATTCTTGAAATTTTTAAAGAGAGTTCAATATCAAATATAAGCTTTTCAGACACATTGATATCACGTATAATGCTTACTTTAATTTTATAAATACGAATTTCCGTAATTTTTTTTAAGATCACTGAGCATTGAAATTTGTATATATTTTCACGCGTGAAGGTTAATTGGTTTGTTTCAACCTTATATAAAATATTGTGATCTAAAAAGTCAGTTAATTAATTTTTGCTGCAAATAAAAATTATTGTTTGTTTGAACATGCAAATAATAACCGATCGTATACTAAAGGAAAGAGTTAAGAGAAAACATTACATTAGATTATTCCAATCTAATCAATATTTTGTACCATCTAATTATTCAAATAATTAATTCTAAAAAACATAAATAAATCACGAAAGAGTAAGATAAATACAGCATTATATCATCTTGAATACTAGCCAAGTTATTTAACTTATAATATCGATTTTCAATTGCAAACCACAGCTGTTTATGTATGCTTAAACTCTTTTGTAATCCAACAGCATGCCAAGAACACTTCCACAAACTCTAGGATTGATTTGGCTTTATGTTCAAGATACATCCCCGTGAAACCGCCTTCTGCTTCAATCATCAACAATCAAAAGACTGGTCGTAAGTTCTTGGTTTTACAATCATATATTCTTTGTTAATAATAAGGTTTTTATGGCATCTTGAATATTTACACTACCACACTGAACACAATTTGATGTAGAAAAGCATATATATATAAAGATTATATATACACCAACTTTGGTTGTGAACTTTATTGACACCATTTTTCACATTGATATATCTATCTGCATGAGAGATTAATCTAATAAGTTAGTTTATTTGTAATAATTAAATGATTCTAATAATAATTTATAAGTTAGTTTATTTGTAATAATTAAATGATTCTAATAATAATTTATAATAGGGTGAGGTTATTATACAAAGTGTATTTTTGCTACAAAGTGTAAAAAGACACAATGAGGCTAAAAAATTCACAAAAAAATTTATATCTCACAATCTAAATTGAATTTTAAAAAAACACTTCAGAGTCTTTGTTAATCTCGTTGTCCTCTTTTAGAAAAAAAAAATAAAAAAATATATTTTTTTTCATTGTGTCATTATATGACACAATAACTTCATTGTGTCTTTTATATTGACACAATGACGTCATTGTGTCTTTCATAATGACACAATTAAGTTATTGTGTCTTTTATAAATGACACAATAAAAAAACGTTAATTTTTTTTTATTTTTTCGTTTATTTTTTTTCTTATTGAGGACGAGTAGGGGAACAAAAGCTCCGAATTAATTTTTTGAAATTCGATTTTGATTGTGAGATATAATTTTTTTGTGTATTTTTTTACTCATTGTGTTTTTTTTGACTAATTGTGTCTTCTTACACTTTGTAGCAAAAATACACATTGTATTTGAACTTTTTTCTTTATAATATTAAACACAAACTAAAATAGATTAAATATTAATCATACATGTTTAATATGCTTGCAACAATATATAAACCTAAACTGTGCAATGAGTATTACAAATTTGATCTCCAAGAACAACTTGTTTCCTCTCTAGTTAATGCAACTTTATTGTTGTTTAAAGTAGACAATGTTTAGAATTAGTTTTAAGTGTTCTAGTTTCTTTTACTTTTACATGTATATATGCTTAAAATTTTTTACTTACCTAATTGTTAAAATAAAATCAATATTTAAATTTAACAATTTTAAATGAATAAAAAGATAAAGTAATTATCATATCATATCATAGTTATTAATTATTATGTTTAAACTAATCCAAAGATGAAAACGAACACAATAAACAAAACATTATAATATCAACATGGTATAAAACTTTGAAAAAAGTGTATATCATATGTAAAATGTAAAATGCTCAAATGTATAGTATTATATATTTCAATTTACACCAAATTCAATATCTTAATTGAAGATTGACTTTTTATTTTTTTAAACCAATTGATCTTATTATTCACGCAGAATTAACTTCTTTTTTCTCAGCACTGGAAAAAAGAAAACGCGTTCCATCAGCATATAACCAGTTCATCAAGTAAGGAGACTAGATCCCCTTATTTCCATAAAAAAATTTGCCATATAAATTATTTTGTTCCTAAATGCTTCACAATATATAGACAGGAGATTCAAAGGGTTAAGGCTAATAATCCAAATATTAGTCACCGGGAAGCTTTCAGTGCTGCTGCGAAAAATGTAAGTACTAAATTCAGATTTTGTCAAAAAATATTTGTTTATTAAATTATAGATACTTTTGGATTTTTATTGTTTTTTTTTTCTAATTAATATACTTTATTAAATCATAGATGCTCTAATTATTTTCACTACAGTGGGCACATTTTACACAAATTCAGATGTTGGAGACCAATAGTCATCAAGAAACAGTTGATGCGGTGAGTTCATTATGTTTTTTCAGAAGTTCATTATCATACTGATATAAAGTATATCATGTATTAAAAGTGATCATCATCTATTTCTAGGCTATGTATTCGTAACGTGGGTCTTCTCATGCAGTCTCTTTTTCTTTCTCCTTTTTCATGTTAATGTTTTTGGGTTTAGTCAAATGAGTGGCACGTAGTTTCTCTGTTTTATGCAAATTCTTTAGGTAGTGGGCAATTTTTTCTACTATTTAATGTCCTTAAAATTTGTAAAGAAACCTTTTTCTAGAAAATAGATCGAGTGAGTGTGAGTTCGCATGTTGTAGTTGAGTACAAAAGAATACCACATTGTTTATCAGGGGAGGGTTTTCAATGGCAGACTTTGAAAAGATTGGTGGAGTAAAACAGTGTTTGGTGACAGTTATGCTGGTTGACAATGGGCATGATTGGTGTGTCAACCGGTGTCATATGTTCTCGGCATACCAAATGCTACTAGGCTAAACTTATATTCCAACATTCTTCGTGTAAGTCCCAGGTGATGGTTTTGGATCTTTACGTTTGATTCAACTCACCAAATGCATGTTTGGAATCCGTGTGTTTGGCGTCTAGTGTGTGTAAAATGTTGGTACAGAGATCTCTCACAATCCTCACACTCTCTCTTTATAATGTGTGTATAACTTGAAACACTTGCTTGTTCATTGAACTTTTGGAAATACAAAATACATATAAAGACTGCAGACCTATTACTTCATAACTGACCACTAACCCACAACTACATGACTCTTATAACTACTAGAACGTGATACACCAGCATGCATGATACCATGCTTCACCCATGCAACATACACGTCAGTATATACGTACGTGGACACAACTAACATAACATAAAC
>BJCO01525293.1:0-14837 GCA_018326465.1 Flaveria floridana
AACACGGTCATTCAAGGGAATAGCTTAGTTTATGTCAAGTATAGTAAGTCCCTAATTACAGTGGCCAGTTGTGATTAGCCACTTACTTTACTCTTCGTACCCCGAGCATTACCTGTCCTGACTATCAGTATCTAAATCTACCTGCAACACATAAACCACATAACATGCGCACATAATATCGGTTAACATTACGAAAATACCTGATGGCACGTAGCTACTCAGACTGGCATCCCTTCCCTTTCCGTCTCATTTTCAGTTTAAGTTAAGGTTTATTTTGAAAATTTACCCATTTCACTTAAACTTTAGCTCTGATACCAACTTGTAAGGCCCCGTTCCCGAGACGCTTACAACTGGTCAATCATCACACATAAAATATATAATTACATTTGTATTTCTTGAAACATCATAGTGGAACATTTAAATAATTTTCATTTATATATAAATGCTTTTGCAAGTTAATACAACATTCATTACAAAACATCGTTTGTTCGCATTACAATGCAAAAGTGTTAAACAAAAGAATGCTATCCAAAAAGAGCTGAGTAGCCGCCACGTGCCATCCTCAGCAACGTTACCTGCCAACTAGAAACACATAAAAAGTCAGCGTTGCTGAGTGAGTTCTAGCTTTAATATAAAACATACTTTACTTTCGATTTAAAACCGTAATTTTATATTCTTACGCGATCAAGCATCATACGTACACATAGCCAATATCATTATTATCTTCATCATTCGTTCGTTAACTTTCGTTCATTTAACGTACATCATTACCATTCATGTTCGTTTCTTTCATTCACATTCATTCATATATTCTTACTTTCATTCGTACGTTCATTACTTTCGGTGACATGTACAATACCCCGAACATTGTGCACGAAGCTGGTTACTGGGCCTGAGGTCTTTCATAGACCTCGAACATTATGCACGAAGCTGACTCCAGTACCTAGGGCAAGTACATTCACCACTTATCTTTTCTCTTTCATTCCGGATCAATGCCAAGTGCTATACCCCGAACATTGTGCACAAAGCTGGTTACTGGGTTTGAGGTCTTTCATAGACCTCGAACATTATGCACGAAGCTGACTCCAGTACCTAGGGCAAGTACATTCACTACTTATCTTTTCTCTTTCATTCCGGATCAATGCCATGTGTTATACCCCGAACATTGTACATGAAGCTGTGGGCCTGAGGTCTTTCATAGACCTCAAACATTGTGCACGAAGCTGACTCCAGTACCAAGGGCAAGCGGCAAGGATCCCATACGTATGGTCAATCACAAGGATTGGACCCCAGTGTGCATCCTTCTAGGGTAGCTAACCCGCACACAGTTGAGCTAACGCCCTTCATTAGGTGTGAACCTCCATACATTTGATTGCAAGCCTTTCTTACTTTCATTCATTCATTAATGCATGCATCCATTCATCATGTTCCTCTTTCGTTATCTTTCACTTTACATTACATAATACTTTCGTTTCATTCATTAACATAACACGTAAAGCCACGGGAAAGATAAACATACATCATAATAAGAAACATCAACATACACAGTCATCATCACCATACAGGGCAATATCATACATAACATACATCATGCATAAACATGCAACCTTATCATCATCATGCCCAACATAACTTCAAAGGCCTCAACGGCCATCTTACATGTACTTACGGGAACTTCCACGTCAAAACTTACCTCTGCACTTTTCCCCGAAAGTCAGTAATTAAACTATGCTTCTCCTCGGGTACAACAGCCTTATTTGGGCATATGGGCACCCTTCAGTCGCAGGGCCTCCCATGCCACTGAATCCTATGCGACTGAACATCAGGCGGTTGAGCCTTGTGCGAATGGACATCCATGCGAATGAACACTATGTGAATGGACCTCATGCGGTTGGACACTATGCGAACGGGCACTTATGCGATTGAACCCTCAGTCGTATGACTCCCCATGTGATTGCCCCCCCAATCATGCAAATGAACCTTAATCGTGCGAATGAACCTCAATCACACGCCATTCCTCCGTATGGCCTCCAGTCGGTCGCCTAGCCCTAACTGATGCAGAATGCAGTTCATCCCGAACTCAATCTGCCATTTTCGACCTCCAAGCTCATCCAAACCCATTCTAAGCCCAAATCAACCATCCTAAACCTTAGGAATGCATACTATAACACCATTCAAGCACACACAAGCCCGGAAACAAACTCCAAACGCATCACATGCAAACACATCCAAATGGGTGAAACACACACACATACAAAAACGGGTTTACTATGTGTTCCAGCCCTAAATCAGTTGAAAACGAGTAAAATAGGGGTCCTAGAACTCACATCAACTACACCAAGAAGAAGAGCTTCGTTTAGACCCGCTACACGATGACTTTGCACACTTGAATCCACCCGAACCAACCTTTTTTTCCTTTTTCTCTCTTCTTTCTCTCTTCTTTCTCTCTTTTGCTGAATTTTCACAAGTGTGGGGAGGGTGTGGGCTACCCTCCCCTCTTAATCCCCCATTCTTCCAAACTTTAAGTTTGGTCCCCCGACTTTGGACTTTATTTCTTTTTCTTCTTTCGTCGGCTTCAAATAAAATATCCGGGTGTTACATCATCTCTAGCAACATTCAACATATAGTCAAACATAGGTATATTTGATGCACCTATGATCATAACTAGCCTTTTATAAGATATCTCAGTCATATGCTCAAGAACTAAGAATTCTCCACCAACACCATAAACATTGAAATCAGGGTGTTCTTTATTGATGATCATCTTTAAGAATCTAGGGTACATCAGGTATTTGTTCATGGTCCCTTTTCTCTAAGTTGAATATAAAACCATTTAGAATCCATCTTGACATATTAAATCTTATGTTTGTTGCAAGAGCTACAATGGGAGATGCTATATCAACTGGAAAAGAGTTCCACCCCGCACTTCTTTTAAGCATGCAATGCTGGAAGATATAACACAGTAATTTCCAGTGATTGTAGAATCTAGCTCTAAGTCCCCTCACAACTTTTCCTTCTTTCTTCATTCATCTCAACTGTGGTTGTGTTCCAAAACCTCTTGATCAATCGCGCATATATGACTGGTTGGTAACACATAGCATACACATACTTGGTTCTTAACAAGAACCTAATCATTTCCTCATAACTCACAGCATCTTCAACATCTTCATTAAGTAATGTTGCTACATTATATTTAGGTTCAAACTTTAATTCAGCTATCTGCAAAAATGAAACAAGAAATTTAGTTGATTGAAGTTTAACACTTTAAAATCAATGAATGTTTATTGAAATTTAAAGAATTATTATGTTTTAAAATTTTTAATCTAACTTGCACTTTAAAAATTTTCTAAGTGTTTATATATTCTGCTCAAGAACAAAATACAATCAAGTTAGTGTATATATGATTTAAAACACATCAATTTATTAAAATTTTATAAAAAAACATATTAGATAATGAATTTTTGATGAGTTTTTCATTTTTACTAAAATTCAAAATTTGTCTGTTCATCTTCAACAGTTCGATTGATGAATAATCGTCATCTAAATCAATATTGATGAAATTCAGTTTTGAATGTATCAATATGCTCGAAATAAAGTTTATATTCACAATCAATCATCAATTTCAGGTCGTAATTCACACTTTGTTCACAAATTTCAAAAATATCAGTCGACTAGGGTTCATACGTCCGAATAGGATTGAAATGCCCAGTCAAATTCAAATCATAAACTTGAAATTGTATGAATTTCTTCATGAACTTACGTTTATAATCTGAAAAACAAACTATCAATCACAAGTTTAGAACAAGAATCAATCAGTGTATGAGAATCAAAGGAGTTCGAGAGTCGGGTGTGTGTTCAGGGGTTTTTGAGAGAATGAAATGGCTGAAATCACAAAGTGTTGTATTTATACTAATTGAAATTTTTAGGTGCATGAGCACTGTTTGTGCGCATGAGGTTGATTTTTACACTAAATATTTGGGCGCATGAGGTTGATTTTTACACTAAGTATTTAGGCGAATGAGCACTGTTTGTACGTATGAGGTTAGGTGCATGAGCACTGTTCAGACCCATAAGCACTGCTTAGGCGATTTTGCACTATTCAAGCGCATAAGACTAGCTGAAACGCCCAAAACTTTGTAATTTTTCACTTAAAACACCCAACTCTTGAAAGTGTGGTACTGTGTAGGCACATGAGTATGGACAAACACCCAACACTTAACCAAATTTTTAGACCTATGACAACTGTTTAGGCGTATGAGGTTGTCTGAAACACCCAAATACTTGTAAAATTTCTGAAAAATCATCATGATCCTAATTGGACTTTTAAACTCTATTTAGACGCATGAGATGCCTTTTATGAGTCTAACACTTGTAATTTTTAAATCTTCCACCTGAACATTGTTTAAACGCATTAGTATTGTTCATAATACTAATATTTTAAACAATTTGTCAAATTTTAGCTTTTACCCAAAAATTTACCTAATTGACCCTCAATTTTGAACTTTTGACATTTCAAACTTTTATTTTTAATTTAAAATTTTATTTTTTATGTTTTAACCTTTTATTTTTGTTTTTTTAATTTTTAAAAACAATTTCTCATCATTTTAGTCTCTAATTTTAATAAATAATCTTATATTAAAATGTTGCAAGAAACTTTTCCACTTTAAAGTGTTTCAGGTTCATTTTTACATTATGTCAAACACTCATATGCATGAACTTTTTAGCTTTATCCTTTCCATCCAAAACATTTAAATTTGATTATCCATGTCTTGAACTTTAAGTTATTTTCTCTTAGACACTTTTACCTTTTACTCCCTCTAAACTTTTAAGTTTTACAAAACTTAGAAATTTCTCTTGAATTGTCACATTAGAATCACACTAATCATTGTTAATATGCCTGCACACTAAAAACATGCAAAAACTAAAATTAAAGCTGAATAAAAATCTAATATTTACAATTGAACCAATGTCTGCAGTGAGATCATATCAGTTAAGATCATCATATTAAAATAAAAAATTATGGATAGTCATAGACAATGATTAAATCTTGATCAAGTGTGTTTTAGGTCAGTGATTTCAAAGCAAAGGAAACACAAGATCCAAGGACAGACAATGATTATTTTTGGCAAAAGAATCAGCATACTTACTTTTTCAATTCTTGGATTGATTAGTGTTAAATTAGATATGACATGATGTGACCCACACATAGACTTAGAGAGATCAACATCATCATGGTATGCAAGAAAGCACGTTTTCTCAACTTATTAACCTGACATATATTCATAACCAGAGTTCATGTTTATAATTTAGATGAGAATTATCATGGGTAAACCAATTGATAATCTCTAACCATCCATTTGAATGGGTTGTGCACACTGGCATCTTTTTACATCAAAGGAGAATATCCAGGTCTATAATCACTTACAACAAAAGATATCTCAGCACTTCAGGTCTATGATCACTCATAACAGAGAAGTGAACAGATGCTTATAAGAGATCTCATGGTTATTCATATCACCGCCAGGTGTGAGTTTTGTAACTTTACAAGAAATCAATCCGATAACCTAATACTACTCATTAGTACTAAGATGAACACACATACATGCATAGTTGATTTAGTTTAATCACAAGAATTTACTTTATCAGCATAATTGCATGAGTTTGCCTACACATCATATCTAATCATGTCAGACTTTATTATCGGTCTGCCAACTGTTTTTCAGTTGCCATTTTAATAAGAATGATTAAACCTTTTTTAGAGTTATCTCTAAAAAATGATATCAAATCTCGATATGTTTTGTTTTTGAATGTTTGACAGGAGTAGCTGTAATGAACATAGCAGCAGTGTTATCAATGTAAATTGAAGTTTTAAGAAAGTTGAACCCGTAATCCAGCAGTTGGTTTTGTAACTAAAGGATTTGAGAACATCCTGCTGAAGCAGCTATGTTCTCAGCTTCTGCAGTTGAAATGGAGATATTTGTTTGTTTCTTACATTGTCATGAGACTAATCTGGGTCCTAAAAACTGACAACCACCCGTAGTAGATTTTCTATCTTGACAACATCCTCCATAATCACTATTAGTATATCCATGTAACTCGAAGTTTCCTTCATAAGGATACCATAGCCCTAAAGCCAGTTTACCTTTGAGATACCTGAATATTCTTTTAATAGCAATTAAGTAGGATTCCTTCGGGTCTAATTGATACCTGGCATAGACACAAACAACATACATTATGTCAGGTCATGATGCAGTAAGATACATCAGTGAATCAATCATAGATCTGTATAATGTTTGGTCTACAGATTTTTCTTTCGAATCAGGCTCAATCTTAGTGTTTACATCAGCTTGAGTTCTAATAGACTGATAATCTTGTAGTTTAAATTTCTTCAAGAGCTTGACAACGAACTTCTCTTGATTTTGATAAAAATACCATCTGCAGATTGCTTGACTTAAAGTTCAAGAAAGAAATTTATTTCTCCCATAGAACACATTTGAAATCGAGATTTCGTTATTTCTTCAAATTCATTGCACAATTTTGGACTAGTAGAACCAAATATGATATCATCGACATACACTTGTACACATAAGAGATCATCAGCATCTTTCTTTATGAATAAAGTTGGATTGATTTTCCCTCACGTGTATCTATGTTAGATTAAGTGTTATGATAATGTTTCATACCAGATTCTAGGGGCTTGATAGAGTGCATACAAAACTTTGCTAAGCTTGTACACACGATGTGGAAATTCCGAATCTTCAAAACCCAGAGGTTGCTTTACATACACATCATCGATGATTGGTCCATACAAGAATGCACCCTTTACATCCATTTGATACACTTTTTATTACATGAATGATTCATAAGCCAGGAAGACACGAATTGATTCAAGTCTTGCAACTTGAGCAAATACTTCATCATAATCAATACCTTCATCTTGAGTGTATCCTTGTGCAATGAGTCTCACTTTATTTCTAATAACTATACCTCGATCATCTGTTTTATTTCTGAACAACCATCTTGTTCCTATGGCATTTTCTCTTTCAAGTAAATCCATAAGATTCCACACTTCTTGTTTGCGGAATTGCAATAATTTTTCTTGCATGCCTCAATCCAACTATTGTCCTTTAACAAGATTACCAGAATCAACTACATCACCAGAAATAAATGACCATTCCAGATTCAGGTTGTACAACTTCAGTAGTTCTCTCAGTCAAAGGACCAATAATTTGAGACGTTGGATGGTTCTTGTGAATACGAGATGTTGGAATCTCATTCCATTGAACATGAACATCCAGATTGGTTTGGTTCAAGTTGGAAAGCTAATGCAATAGGCTTAAAGAATGTGGATTGAAATTGGGAACTTGAGTCGGTGAGTTGATGAAGTAATCAAGATTACAAGAATCAACTACATCACCAGAAATAAATGACCATTCCAGACAGGTTGTACAACTTCAGTACCACCATTAGGAATAGGTTGTGAAACATCTTGATCTTCTGAAACGGAATGATCTTCATCTTGATGAGATTATTCATTATTATTAAACTGAATTATTGAATCTTTGACAAAAGAGAAAAATTGATAATCTAGGCTTGAATCATCATTATCGTCAGAATCTGAATCATCGCTGAAAGAATCGAGATCTCCTTGAAGTTTCTTTTCACCTGTAAAATCAAACAAGTTAGATTGATCAAACAAGTTAGACTGAAAAGAGTTTGACAATAATCTAAATCAAACAACCATGCTAGACCATTTGAAACTGATGGAAAAGAATTTTCCAGGATTGAAAGTGATTGATGGAACTTAACAGTCCAAACCAATTTTGAGATGGTTCTACAATGCTGATACGTTTGAGTTAAAGTTAATTCGATATCTAGGCGATTGGAATCGTGACATGATTTCATTGTTTGGAGTGTTCGAATTAAAACTCTTACATCTGAGTTACATCTCATTTTTGTCAATTCAGAAGTTTGATAGAGTAGTATCAGAAGTTGCAGAGAATGATAAAAAGTATTTCTTGTCCATTATCAAAGTTATGAATGCAGCAATCGAAAGAATATCATTAAGAAAAGCCTTAGCTTATGCCAACATAGTAAAGAAGGATATCAAAGCAATAGAATTCATGAAAATATCACGTAAAGGGTGCTGGAGGTTCATTCAAAAGAGCATCCAAAACCACTTAAATTATATGCTAACATTGATATCGTAGGTTTGTCAAAGCAAAAGGTTGGAGGTTATGAATCAGATGGAGATCAAGATAAATGAATCTAAACCAGAACAAGGTATTCTAGCAAGCAAGTTCAAGTCTGCCATTGCTAAAGCCTTGGGAGAGTATGAAATGTATAAAAAGAAACCAATGTTTACGATCAAAGAAGAACCAGAAGATTTTTGAACATAAAAGAGAACAGACAAAGATTGAAAAATTTTGAAGACAAAGTACAGAAGATTGAAGATTTTAAAGACTGAAGATAATGTCAATCTTAGAGGGAGTATTGTAGAAGCCACTTGAAGATTAACATTTGTCCTAGAGTTATAAACTCGATTGGCTTTTAAAACAGATAAATATCCAATGAAAAATCCACTATCATATTTTGCATCAAATTTTCCAAGATGATCACTTGAGTTTAAAATCATAACTGGACAACCAAAGGATTTAAGAAAATCTACGTTTGGTTTCCTGCCAAACATCAACTCATAAGGAGTTTTCAGTTTATCTTTCACAATTAAAGTACGATTCTGTATGAAACATGCAGTCGATATGCCTTCATTCTAGAAAGTGATAGGAATTTTCGCATCTGCTAACATGGATCCTGCAGCCTCAATCAAAGTTCTGTTCTTTCTTTTAGTAACTTCATTTTGTTATGGAGTTCTGGGAGCACTGAACTTGTGAGCTATTCCTGTTTCTGCAAAAAACATGTCAATATTAGCATTTCTGAATTATGTACCATTATCACTTCTTCTATTTTTACTTTTTGTTCTAATTGATTTTCAACTTTTATGACGAATTCTTTTAATAATTCAGTCGTTTCAGATTTAGCATTTAAAAAAACCCATGAAAATCTTCTAAAGTAATCAATGATAACTAAACAGTAAGATTTTCTTCCAATACTCTTCACGTTGGTTGGTCCAAAAATGTCCATACGCAACATTTGAAGAGGTTTGGAATTTGAGTTTATCTGCTTAGGCTATAATACGCAACATTTTATGGAAGGTCGATAACATGATTTCCTGCTACAAGCTTGTTCATATTCTTGAAGTTGGAATGCCAAGACGTCTATACCGAAGTTGACTTTCATCATTTGAAGCTTTAGCAATGATGCAAGTTGTTTCTGTAGATGGATCAACTTGAGACATATCCAGTTTGTATACATCTCGATCTCTAACAGCTTTAACAATCACCCAGTCTTTGCTAATCTGAAAAACTGGCTTCAAAACATAGCAAAAATAATCATCAAACAGAACAGAATAGGATTTATCACAAATTTCGGAAACGCTTAGCAAATTAAAGTTCAACTGTGAGCAGTAGTTGACTTTATCAAAGCTTATTATCCCGTCGGATACTGTTCCCTCTCCTATGATTTTTCCTCCTGCATCACCACCAAAAGCTATATGTGTACCATCTTTTAACTTAAAATCTTGAAGCAAGGCATGATTTCCCATCATGTGCTGGCTACACCCTCTATCCACATACCATGTGATGATAGGCCTTCTTGGATGTACCTGCAAACAAAAAAATTAAGTTGAGATATCTACCTAAGCAGAGATGGTCTTGGGTTTTCCAAACTTATCAACGATGGTAAATTGGTTAAAAATAGAGTTTATTTACATCAGGCTTATTTTTATTGAATTTACTAATTCTGTTATGCATAAATTTTTTATTATTATTAAGAAAATTCATACCGGTTGAATGACCAATTTTTGAAAAACGTTTATTTCCAACATATTTATCATTCATTCTCACAGACCTTGGAATGAATTGATCTTGAATGTATTATTTTGGCCTTATAGAATCATTTTTTAAAGATCTCAAACCTAAGGAAGGTTGGTTAGTTAATCTTTGAAACCCAATAGTTTGATTTCTTCAAAACTGAGGATTAACATAACCTTTGCTCAATCATGTATTGGTAAATCCTATCTTGGTGAACTCTTTCTAAAGTAATAATTTTCCATATTGTGAGTTCTTTCATCACATAAGGTGCAGTACTTATTAAAATAACAATCTGTTGTTAAGTGATTTCTCATATCACATATGTGACAGTACTTGTTGAAAAAACAATCAGCAGTGTTATGATTATACATGTCACAGATTTCACAGTACCTCTGTGGTGTTTTAAACAATTGTTTATTAACTTTTGATGTTGACGCAACATTTGATCCTTGTTTTGATTGAGGCGTCAAAAATTTAACTTGTTGTTTTTGGTTTGACAAATTTTGTTTTTGATTTGACAATATGTTCTTTTGCATATTAATTTTTGGCTTTTGTACATGAACTTCATTCTTTGATTCATTAGACACAAATCTTTTAACGACAGCAAAAGTCTTTGAATCTGAACCTGTTTTCATATCAGAGTTCAATTTGTTCTTAGGATTTTGTTTATCTTCTTGAATTGAGTTCATGTTCAACATACACGCAGACACAAATTTTATTGGTTTAAATTTTGTTGCTTGATTTGACTGATTTTCTTGACTTTTAATTTGATCAGTTTTAGCTTTAGTCAATTTTTTCTTCTTCTTCTTTGATTCCTTGATTTTGTAGAATTTGATTTTATTTGAGATTGAACATCTTCAAGTGAAGATTCTTTTTCATTTTCTTTCTCTTTCAGATCATAAGAGTTTGAATCCTCTGATGTTCCTTCTTCTTGTTTTGCTTTATCTTTGTTTCTGATCATCACTTCTTCCAACACAGATTCTTTTGGAACAAAAGTTTTCTTACTTTTCTGTTTTGGTTCATATGATTTAAATTTTATCAGATGACCATTTTTTATCTTTTCAACATCTTTTTCTTCAAAGATTTTTACATTAGTTTTTTCTTCTTCACTATCAGAAATCTTGTTTTTGTTTTGGAAAGCTTTAAGTTTAGCCTTGTTTTCAGAAGAGTGATCATGCGTGTTGGAATTCTCTGGTAAAGTGTTAGTTATAGAGTCAGTCATTGGTTCATGTATGAAACCTAATCCTGCTTTTTGTTTATCCTTTCGTTCACTTACCAGTTTTTCACAATTGTTTTGGAACTTTTTATTTTTGAAAGATCAACTTGTGTAGCAGCATGTACTATTTTCTCCTGTTCCAAGTTCTTGTTCATTTCTTCAAGTTGTTTGGAAACAATTTCTAATTCTTTCAAAGTTTTGTTCCAAGAATTTTGTAAAGAACCGATCTTTTCATCTGATATTTTGTGATCAGTTTTAAGTTTGTTATGTATTAATTCCTTTTGCTTGAGCTTTTCACAGATTTTATATGAGTAAGTACGGTAATATTCTACATGTTCAAAGCAAGATTTAGTGCATAGTTTCTCTCTGACTTCAGCTGGTATTTCAGGATATTTAGGTGAAGAAGTATCAGAGTTAGAAGATGAATTTTCATCATTTGGTTGATCTGACTGTGAAATTTAAGCAACTTCTTCTTAATCCTCTTTAGAATCAGATTTATCACTCCAGTCATATTCTTCCTCTTTATTTTCAGAATTATCTTCAGCTTTAAGATCACAAACCTCTGACCAATCTTCTCCTTGAACTTTTGCAATAAGAGATAAACAGCAGTAAATTGATCTGCATAAGCTCTCCAATCATATCTATCCTTAATGCTAACAGCTAGAGCTTTCTTTGGCTCTTCAAATGACTTAGATTCATCTTTAAATTCAGGCATTGGTAGATTTTGGTATGGCTTTTGGAATATCTTCTGAGATGATTGTTGAAACCTCTGATTGCTTGAACTAGCTTGACCATTTCCTCCTTTGTTTCTGGGAGCTTTCCATTCCCGTGAGAAGTGCCCATAGCTATTACAGTTGAAACACTTTGATTTAGACTTGTCAAATCCAACAGACTTATTAGCTTTTGGCTTGTAGTTTTTGTTGACATAAGAATGTTTCTGAGTCATGTATGCAATCATCACTATTTGCCAGTTTAGATCCATTTCCTCCACATCATCTGGATCCATCTCAAATAAGTCCTTCAAAACAAGATCTGATTGAGTCAAATGACTACCCTAATAAGCTTGAAAACTAGCCATAAAGGCAGTAAAAGCAGATTTGGACTCCTCATCCAGTAATAGGATGTTAATGACATCTTTAACTTTGCTAGTGTTAGCAGAATTAACAGATGAAGTCTCAGTTTGAGATTTAGAGCTTTGAGGTTTAGGAGGAGACTGAGGTTGAGATGTATAAGCAAAAGCATTTGTATATGAAGAATCTATAAAGAACCCTACTCCACAAACAAGTCACCCTCTTCTTCTGGTGAATTCTCATTCTTTGCCATAAAGGTATTTTCTACTGTATTAGTTGGAGATGCAACATATTGGTACTGAGACATTGAGACTGCTCCATCATTATTTCTTGAGCTTTCATCAATCTTAACTGACTCAATCTTGGCAGCCAATAGATCAAGATCCACAGGAAATTTCTTAGTATGCTTCAACAAGGTTTCTGTTTGTTTCTAAGAAGATAGAAGAGCATTGAGAAGTCTAAGATGTAGATCTTTGAGATCATTTTTAATGCCAACAGTTGACATCTCAATTGTAAGTTGCACAAATCTGTTCATCATTTGGTTTATTGTTTCATCAGATAAATGTTAAAACAACTCTAACCGCCTCTTTAGTTTTTGCTTCTAAAGATCTTAGATCTCCTTAACACCTTCACATATTATCTTCAAAGCTTTATACATGGTATATCCCGTTTGATATCCATCAAGTCTAGTCAAGACTTCAAGTGGTAATCATTTACACATCAAGGAATAGGCTTTAATGTCATTCTTCACTTTCTTGAGATCACCACCTTGTAACCCATCTTTAGGATATGGTTTTGTAGAGTCTTTAGTGTAAACAAACCCTCTATCAGGACCATCTGAAGTAATAGGAATGTGAGGTCCTTTTTCTATTGACTTCCACAAGTCAGTGTCAATAGATATAAGATGATGTTTCAATCTAAGAGACCAGTTTTTAAAACCAGATCTGTTCTTCAGCTTAGGAACTCTGTTCTCTGAATCTTCATACTATACCATTTTATATTCTTGATTTTAAGAAAAAAATTGTTTCTGTTGTTTTTGAAGTTTCTGAATTAAGACAATGAATTGAAAATATATTTGGATTTTTTTTAATTTTTAAATTTTTGAAAAAATTTCTAAGTGTTGAGTTGATACACCTAAACAATGATGAAGCGCCTAAATAGGTGTGATACTTCTGACTTTGACTTAGAAACGCCCAAAGGATTGTCTTAGTAGAATTTTCAAGACGCCCAACTTGAAATGCGCCTGAACAGTTGTGAAACGTTCAAACAGTTGTCAGACACCTGGGTGTAAAAACGCCCAAACAGTTCAAATGTGCCTACACACTTGTAATGCGCCTACAGTTACTTTGTTTCTAAAAAGTTCCAAAGTGACCAAACAGTGGTAATACGCGTCAACAGTGGTCAAACGCCTAACCAAAAATGCTTGAATAGTGGTAAAACGCCAGAACAGTTGTCAAGCGCCTAGACACATACGCAATTTTCAGCAGTGTTTTAACGTAATGCGCCAAATTCAATAGATTTATATGAACACAACGAACACAAATCTTCTGAAATTCTTCAAAAATTGTTAATTTGAATTAAAAACTTCCAATTAGGTAGTAATTTGATCAATTAATAGTCCTTATTCTTCAATTTCATCAAACAACAACAACAATTCAAACTTTTGATTGAAATTCAGTCTGAAGATGAAGAACAAGTTTGAACACTAATTTGAACAAATTCACTGATTTTGAACGAATTGAACTGCAAATTGTGATTCAATTCATGTTTCTATTGATGAAACACAACTGAAATCAACAACTATTTAATCAAATTGCTTATCAATCACATATTCAAGTGATTTAATAGCTTGAAAGTTCAAACAAACTCAAATCACTGAACCAACAACTATGATACCATTTGATAGGATCAAAATGGATCAATCTGTGATAATATTGTAATACAGTTCAATCAAAACATATATAAGTAATCAAATCAATGCAAACATATCATAAAAATTTATAGTTTTTCATTGATAGTAAGCATAGAAAGTACAAGTGTAGAAAATAGTTACAAGTTCATTCAACTAACTCTTGTCTCTAGGCTACCTACACAATACATATCTATGCTACTTATGCTATCAAAAAAACATAAGGAACATCTATTGTAAGGCCCTGTTCCCGGGCACCTCACAGTTGGTCATTCACAGCATAAAACATACATATTATAAAGATAAGCAGCGGAATTAATTTTAACAAAACTCATTCATTCATTTTAAATACTGTTGCTAATCAATACATTCTAGTTCATAGATCACAAAATAATTAGTTGCATGAATTGCGAGACAACAGTATTGTCAAAAACATAGATGGGTGTCAGTCTTGCCCGCCAAGTAGCCATCCCCGTGTGCCATCATCAGCAACCTGTTACCTGCCAACTGGAAAATACATAAAAGTCAGCGTTGCTGAGTGAGTTCTAGTTTTGTATGTAAAATACTTTACTTTTTCATTTCAAACCATTCGTTATGCATAGGTGATCACATATCGTACGTACACATAGGTAATATCATTACTATCTTCGTCATTCGTTCTTTAACATTCATTCGTCAGGCATGCAAATCTCTAAGGGTCACCTCCTCTACAT
>BJCO01525838.1:0-11010 GCA_018326465.1 Flaveria floridana
ATTTCACCAGCCATTTATGATTCTTGTTGTAACTTGTTATCAACATCAATGAAATCATAACATTATTATTATCCACGTCTTTGTTCTTTGATTCACACATGTCAACCCATCTTAATTTTGAATTTTCAGATCTGAAAGTGATGAATCCTAAGATCCAAGCTCAATGAATCTGAAATATTGATTTAGCATTATTTTCATAGTTGTTGGTGGCCATCTACAAAATTTAACAAAGTCCAATTTTAGTATTTTTGATATTGTCGTATTTTAATAATTAATACCCTTTTATGTGTCATACATAAATTTAAAGTTTTAGAATCCGGCGTTACATTTAAATAGTGGTTAGGTGACCTTTATCCCATTATTTAAATTAACAAGGTAGTCAACGTTTTGATAATTGTAACCCGTTGCAACTTCTAGATGTATAGGATCGACTTTAAACATCATATGTATAGTCGGCACGTTAATCCCATCAACACCCTTTGTAAACCACATTGTAGGTGATCTATTTAACATGGTTTGTAAATCAAGTCACCCTACTTACATACACATGTGGGTTTACCAACACAAGTGGTTAGGTGATCTTTATCCCACAAATATGGTATTCCCACCTTAAATCAGAAGTTTCCTCAAAATGGTTAGGTGACCTTTATCCCATTAAGAGTTTCCAAGTGACTCAAGTGTTGTGCAAAAGGATGGTGTTAAACTTTTTTTCAAAAGAATTTTTAAGTTTTCATAATTCTAGTTTAGAAAACTCTATGTACCTTACGTTTGCATGTTTTCAAACACATGGTGCCCTATGGTTCTCTCTTTAATGAAACCCCTTTTATTAAAATCAGTATTCCTTTTAATAACCTTTTATTAACCACTTAATGATAAAGAACCATCAATTTTCAGCTTGTTATGTTTGTTAATAAGTTTGTTATGCATATCCAAATATCAAACAATCAACCATAAAACAAACAACCAAACAAGCACAACCATTACAATCAAAAGTCCATAACTATAGCCACTAAGTTGACTACACTTGTTTACCATCACAAGTGTTGTCATTAGGTCTTTCCTGAGGGTTAACAATGACACATCATAATATGTCCATGAACTCCTATTTGAATCCACATCCAAATGCTTCAAGTGTCCATGTCTTTTTTGTCCTTCTTTAGGTCTTCAACTTGTGCATGTTCTTTTACAAAATCATATCCTAATAAATTTTTTCTAATAAAAGAAATGCGCCTAATCTATTTATTACATAACCAATGAATAAATAAATTACAACCCAAAATACAAACACAAAAAAAATAATATTACAACCCTTTCAAGAACAAAAACAAACATGACAAAATCACAATCAACCAAATCCAAATCACATTAGGTCAAGGCTATGTTGTGCACCAAAATATGTATCAAATACAACATTCAATAACAACCATGAACTCCCTATTTAACCCTAAAGTTTCGGCCAACATAAACCAAAACTTTAGGGTTTTGTCCAAACAAAACAATCAACCATTTGATGTTAATCTTTAAAGGTTTATTCTTAAGCATGTAAGATTAAACTTTGAAAGATAAGGGATTCATACATCCATGACAAAAGAGCCCCTAATGTTGGTCCATTTGATCAGTTTTTCAGTGCAGAAGATGGTTTGAATCGTTCAATACCATAAACCAACTACATACACAAAGATTTGAAGAACAAAGAAGACCAAAATGTATTCAAAGATGATTCAATAAGCAACAATACTAATGAAATAAGATAAGCTTAATATATTCAATAAAAACCGGCTTACAATAGACTCTTGCAACAGAAATATTCGATTAGGATTTTGCAAGGATACCCAACAATGAACAAAATGAAATCTATATATAGCAGAAGTAGTTTCGCAGATAGTTTCTCTAGAGGCGAAACTATGCGGCTGAAACTATAGTTTCATCCTGACGAAACTGCAGTCTCGCCGGGAGAACTTACAACTGACTGTGAGCGAAACTATAGTTTCGCTCACAGTTTCGCTGGACTACTAAAATAGATAAATAAACTAAACAACTTACAAAAGTAATATAACATAAATCCTATTACATAGAAATGTAAACAAATACTAATCTAAGGTGAGTCCAACCTATACTTGATCTTCAATACTCCCCCTAGGCTGGATCTCACCCACTCCGCTTGTCTTGAAATTGTATTCAGCTCCAGCATCCCCTGCTCCTGCACCTGATGTCTCTATCTCAGCTCCTGCATATTTCCTTTGTTGAACTTCAGCACTTGATCCACCTTGGTCACCTCCGGCAACAGCAGCTCCTTCGGGAAGAGCATTAGCTTGTGCAAATTTCTTAGTTATGTCCCGGATATTCATGTTCAGATCATCTTCAGCCCTTACTTTCTCTGCCAGCTTCTTTACTTCAGCCCTCACACCTCTGAGCTTATTGGCTACTATCATGAACAGGCTTGCCTCCATCCTCGTCTATTCTCCTGCTCCTGCTTTGATATGATTCTCACATAGAATGAGCAGGTCTTCATCTGAGGATCCAAAAATCTCCATAGGGTCAAAGATTCTATGTTCTATACCACCTGTCACTATAATCACCGCCTCCCCCATTTGGTTATCATAAAACCATTTCTCATTTTCTTGTAGACATGGGGGAGAAGGATCTGCCAATCTTACTCTATGAACGGATTTTGGTGGCTTCACGCTTAGCACAATCTTCCCTTTGCCCGTCACCCAATCCATATCTTTCTTTGACCTCTTCCTCTCAGCCTTCATATACCCAAATGCCTCAAAGTTATCATTCAATCCATTTTTAATCTCCTTCTCTAGCAGATTGGCTCTTTCACTCAGATGAGCTTCAAGCAGAGGCAAGGATGCCAACCTTCTTAAATCCCACCTAGGCAAGGTCTTGAATGCCTTCCTCTTATGTAAGTCTGTAATCCCACCCCCTCTCCTCTTAATCATGTACAGCTTGAGATCAGGGTGATACTTCCAGCTAATTATTCTCTTATCCGCCTCCTTCTTGCTCAACCCTTCCATATTTTGGAACGGGGGAGTCACCTCTTCGAGCTCTTTCCCCTTCACAAACCAGTCAGCCTTCTCTATCTCGATAACATAATTCTCATTCTTGCCATTTTGAATCACATATGTTAGTGGCCTTTCATCCACCTCATAGTATTCAGGCTCTGATTTATAATCAACTAGTTGCTCATCCTCTTCCTCCTCATCTACCAATCCCTTTTCAATAGATTGCTCAGAAGCTTTAGTTTGTTTTCCCATTCTCTCTTTTCCAAAAAAATCACCAAGATTAATCCCCATATCAACAAATCCAGCCTCTATCACTTCTTCAACATGCTCAACATTCTCATCATGTGGTTCTTCAGTCCTCTTTCCCGATCCACCAGCTTCATCAACACCTGCACCATATGTGCCCTCTCCTGCCCTGGATGAAGTACCCACATTCAGAAATGGGTACTTGGAAGTATCAGTTAGATCATCTAACTCAGGTTGAGTTACCTGATTGCGCAAGCTGGCAACAACATTCAATTCATTCACCTCCTTATGTAATCTCTTGATCAGTTTATTTTGATCAACCAACATCTTTGTCATTCCCTCCAACATCTCATCCTTTTGTTTATCCCTTAACTCCTGAATCATCAGCTTCGTCTTGATCATACTTAGTTCGTTGGAGAGAGAGGTGTTAAGTTTTCTGATCACATCCTCATCTAAACTTGCATGTTTCTCTGTTTGTGGAGGCTCAGAAAAGGTTTGATGTTTCTGTTTAGTTCTCCTCTCAAATTCCCCAGTATCAGACTTCTTCTTCGTTCTCTTCTCTTTCTCAGCCCTCGCCTGAGACGCGATCTGATATACCTCATCTTCAAATACGTAATCTTTTTCTTTAGCATATCTCTTCCTTTTCTTCACATCCTCAGACTGTTTTTGTCTGGCCTGATGTATTCCCAACGATCCGGTGTATACATGTTTTCCCACAAAAGTGTAATCTTTCCACTGAAGTCGTGCCTGATTGCACAACAATCAGCAAAGATGCGTGTATTCATTGACACCGGTCTCTTAACTTCTTCGTGTCACGGAACATTGGGGATTTGGTCGTCTATTATCATCTGAAGGAATCTGGGATATAGCAGCCATTTGTCCTTTATAAGAGCCATTACGTTCTCAGCCGTGCAATCAAATATCAAACTGGCTATATTTGCCTTCTCCCCTCTACAGCAGATCGCCATTGCTTTCGCCCGGTCCAGATTTAACCCATCTGATCCACCGATCTAAGCACATGATGAACACATGGGCTATGTATCTCCACTCCTTGGACAGAAAGGACTACTTGATTTCCTTTCTAGTCCCAAAAGGAGGACCCTCATATCCTATAGAGCGAAAAGCATCAAACACCTGTTGACCAGTTAGATCAACTTCTTCTCCAGTACACTTGAAATACTATCCTCAGTAATAATCACTTCGTTCTCCAGTACTTTGGCAACGATCCTCTCTGAGTCTCTCATTGTATTATACTCAGCGGTAGGCCAAAAATCTCGAATATGCAGATCATAAACGGTAGGGGAGTGTGAGATAGCGTATGCGATTGGGGATCTCTGTAGCCACCCAATACAATCTCTGAATCCAGCTGCTTTAGGGTGAGAGTCATCTAATATGGCTGTTATGTTGTTCCTCTCATCGAACTTGATAGTTGCCATTTTAAAACTGAAAAACAAACAGAGCAGGTTAGTAAGATATATACAAATGTAATAGTGAAAGAAATAAAATTAACTCATTATTATTATTCTACCCTTTTTTATATATCTATTATTATTTTTAATTTTTTTTAAATTACGAAATATAGTTTCGCTGAGGCGAAACTATAGTTTCGCTGAAATTATTATTGTTTCGGCAAGGAATTGAGACAATTTCGTCAGCCGAAACTGATAGTTTTGGCATGACAAAGTGATAGTTTCGACTGGCCGAAACAATAGTTTTGTCACAGCAAAACTAAGTATCGTTTGGCGAAACTGTTAGTCTCGCTCGGACAGCATAACTACACAGTTTCGCTGAAATTAGGAGAACTTTCGTTTAGTTTCGCTGGACGATGGGTAGTTTCGCAGAATGAACTGCGAGACTACCCAACGGTCACAATCAAATACGGTCACTATGGACGAATTAAACCTAGAAAATACTACAGTCCTGAGTTCGAAACTCACTTCTGAAGAGAAATCAATAGAAAGGCAGAACAGAATGACACAAATGCGGTGATTTAAGAGGAAAAACCGTATAAAACCTAAAAACCCACTTTCGTGAAACAAAATATGTAATCTGCGAAACTGACCCATTTAGTTTCGTAGAGACATATAAATGCCCGGTGGTTTCGCTGAGGTATCATTACTTTCGCCGGTCACAGATTCGCGTTAAGAATATAAGTTCGCCCAAGCGAAACTATAGTTTCGCTGAGCTCAAATGAGCGAGAGACCCAGGGCGAAAGTGTTAGCGAAGCTGCAGTTTCGTTTGGCAAAACTGCAGTTTCGCATAGCGAAACTTTCCGCGAAAATATAATTTTACAGAAAACCTAACATTTATAAAAATTAATTCAAACCAATTAGAATAAAATTGAAAATAAACTAAAAGAAAATAATAAAATAAAATAAAATAAAATAGGAGAAATTAAAATTCAAAGAAAAAGACCCCACACGATCACACCAAAAATCATTTATTTTGACCGAAGACAGAAAATGTCTTAGAGAAGAACGAGAGCCTGAATTAATGTTCTGGAGAGTCATAGTTCGGTGAGATTGCAGATATATTTGCTCTTTCTTAAACCCATGCCTTCTTCTTTTCGACAAGTAAACCGCAGCTATTGTTATCATGTTATCGGTTAATTTAATAGAAGACATAGATGACTCAGTCCCCATAGACATTTGGCAAAGAAACCTATCCTGTACTCATGATATATTGAATGAATGACACCTACTGATTGATTGCTTCTTTTGACATGATCTTTTTCAGAAGAAGCACGATACAATTTGACCGCATTTAATGAGAACTCCAGGTCAGTACTCACGTACAGCAGAGGAGATCATCAAATTGTACTGATGAACACTCCAGGTCCGTACTACCGTACAATAGAGGAGTTCTTCAAACTGTGTCAATAAGAGCTCCAGGTCAGTACTATCGTACAGCAGAGGAGATCATCACATTGTGCCGATGAGTGCTCCAGGTCAGTACTCACGTACAGCAGAGGAGATTATCATTCTAGGTCAGTACCACCGTACAGCAGAGGAGATAAGCACACACAAGACACAACAGTACACAGAGATGCTTTTATGATACAATTATGGATAAGCGTAAAGCTTCAGAGAATAGGTGTGAAGGTTTAGAAACAAGGAATTATCAGGCAAGAGTAAAACAACACAGAAGAGCCTCATTCTCAATCCTTTTTGAACGAGGACTAGTAACTTTATGAAGGCCAAAGATGTCAAGGGGATTATCCTAGTATTCAAGCATCTTATACTTTTAGTTAAGCTACGGAAATACTATCTACTTTGCTTTCAGGCTGAGCCTATCAAGCAAATCCCGACATGACATTGTTGACCTCCTTCGTATTGTTCAGACGTCTCAACAAAGCATAGAATCTGCAAAAGGAAACAAAAGAGACGTTTATAAATAATTATTCTCCCTCGAAATTTCTACGACGAACAGGAAAAGAAATTTCCAAAAGTTATTATTTATTTATTATCATATATTTTTTTTTGTTTTTTAAGAATGAAAGAATGGCGATGAGCGGTGGAGCAAGTGAAAAAAAAGAAGAAAGAAAAGGAAAGTTAGAAAAGACATCTAAACAATATGGACATGACAAGTTTTGAGGAAAGATGGGTTTAAAAGGATATTAATCCCAGCATGGAAATCAATTCATAAAAACAAGGTTTGTCAAAGGTTTTTGTGAAAAGATCTGCTTTTTGATTTTTGTATCAATATGAGTAATATTAATGAAACCCTTTTCCTGAGCATAACGGATTGCATGAATCCGTGTCTCGATGTGCTTGGTTCGGGAATGATGAATAGGATTCTTGGTAATCCCGATGGCTGCTTCGTTGTCACAGAACAACGGGGTATGAAGAAAGTGGATCTCGTAATCCATCATCTGGTGCTGAATCCATAACACTTGGGAACAGCAACTAGAGGCGTCAATGTATTCTCTTCTCCTGATGAGAGAGAGACAATGGTCTGTTTCTTGCTTTGCCATGAAACGAGACAATTGCCTAAGTATTGACAACCCCCGGTAACTGACTTTCAATTTAACCTGCAACCATTGGAATCACTATCTGAGTAAGCATGTAAGTCAAAATTCCCACCATAAGGATACCAAAGTCCTAATCGAGAAGAGCCCTTTAGATAACAAAAAATTCGTTTGATGGCCTTTTCATGGGACTCTTTAGGAGCTGACTGATATTGAGCACCATATTCTACAGCAAAGGTGATGTCAGGATGACTCGCTGTAAGATACATAAGGGAACCAATCATGGATCTGTAGAGATGAGGATCAATTGGTTTCGTATTCTCATCAGTGGCGAGGCTTGTTTGAGCAGTGAAAGGAGTCATCTCAAAAGAGGCATCATCCATTTTAAATTTCTTTAACATTTTTTAATATACTTTTCTTGATGAATAAGAATTCCCTCTGGCTTTTATTCAACTTGCAACCTGTGTAAAAAGCACATTTTTCCCATCATGCTCATTTCAAACCAGCTACGCATAACCTCCTCAAACTCCCGACATAATCTTGGATTGGTGGAGCCAAAGATAATGTCATCGACGTGGACTTGTACGATCATCATCTCACCATCTACCTCCTTCTTGAATAACGTCATGCCGATGGTGCCTCGAGAAAAACAATTGCTTAAGAGATATTGTGTTAATGTCTCATACCAGATTTGAGGTGCCTGATGAAGACCGTAAAGAGACTTATCAAGCTTGTATACTTTGTCTGGAAAATCTGGGTCCTCAAAACCTGATGGTTGACACATATATATCTCTTCATCAATGTCGCCATAGAGAAATGCACATTTCACATCCATCTGATCGACTTTAAATTGCTTGTGAGCAGCACGCGCCAAGAATATTTTGATAGCTTCTAGACAGGCGACAGGCGCAAAAACTTCGGTTTAGTCAATCCCTTCTTCTTGAGCAAAGCCTTGGACTACTAGTATGGATTTGTTTCTTACCACGCCCCGGTCATCAGGTTTGTTCTTAAACACCCATTTCTTTCCAATGGGGCACTTGTTTGGTGGAAGGTCGAACAGAGTCCACACCTTGAGTTTCCTAAACTGTTGCAATTCTAATTGCATTGATTCAACCTAACAAGGATCTGGAAGAGCTGCATGAATATTTTTAGGAATGATTTGTGATATAAAACAAGAGAATAGGTAGACATTAATCAAGCCAGATTGACTCCGCGTCCGTACTCCATCAGTGATAGATCCTATTATGTTATCATGAGGATGATCTTTCAAGCTTTTGAAATTGGCAGTCATGGGTGGGATGTGAGTGGGTGGTTGGTTAGGAGATTGTTGATGAGAGAATGATGGTGTAGAGGATGGTGAGGTAGAACTGGGAATTAGGGAAATGGGACAGGTTGGTTGTGATGAGGGTTATGATGTTGACACTGGTGGGGGTGGAAGATCAAATGAGGATGAGGATGATGCAACATCAACTGATGTAACATCATTTGCTCGTGAATTTGGAGGGACAAGAGGTTCGACAGGTAGTGGAATGGGAAGGAAAATGTTTTTTGTAACATTGGAGGTGGAGGCATCATCATTGAAAACTAGAAGATTAAATGATTTGAACACCGTATCTGAGTCGAAGAACCAAGCTGGTTCTGAAGGAACATCAGAGGAATTAGATTCCTACCAATCAACATACAATGACCCTTGAATGATACATTTTCTCTTGTTATATACCCGATAAGCCTTTTGTGAAGAAGAGTAGCCTACAAAATAACATTCATCAGACACGGCGCCAAATTTTGTCTTCTGCGCTCGAGTGTTCAATAAAGTGCATGAGCAACCGAATGGTTGAAAGAAATCAATCAAGGGCTTTCTCTTGTGAAATTCAATCAAGGGCTTTCTCTTGTGAAATAGCTCATACGGAGTCTTCATCTTATAGTTGGCTATCAACAACCTGTTGAGAATATGTGAAGCACAGTTCACCGCCTCAGCCCAAAAGATGATGGGTAAGGAGGATTCTATTAGCATTCTACGTGCAGCTTCAATGAGGGTGCGATTCTTTTGTTCAGCCACACCATTCTGTTAAGGGGTTCTCGCATCACTATATTGTCTTAATATTCCTTTGGCAGCATAGAAAGAATCAAATATCTGATTCATGAATTCAGTACCGTTATCACTTCGGATCGCCATAACCTTCCTCTTTCTTATCATTTCAATCGAAAGAATTAACTTTTGCAGCTCCTCAGCAGTCTCTCCTTTGTGAGCAAGAAATCTCACCCATGAGTATCTAGAATAATCATCTGTAATCACAAGGCAGAAAGATTTCTTAGCAATTGATTTAACACTAATTGGGCCAAACAGATCAGTATGTAACAACTCGAGGGGATTTGAGATGCTATTTTCAATTTTAGGTTTGTGTGGTTTGTTATGTTGTTTTCCTTTTGCGCATGCCATGCATTTCTCAACCATAGAAAAGTCTTTTAAAGGTAATCCCCTAACAAGATTGTTTCTAACTAATTTGTTTATAATTTCAAAATTAACGTGGCCCAATCTGTGATGCCATAGGAAAGACTCAGAGGTGGAAGCTTTAAATAGAAGACAAGATACAGTAGATGATGAATCCTTTGAACTCATGTCAAGAAGATATGTATCATGCTTCCTTGGAGCCTACATGAGTACCATATTATCTGGAATATCAATCTCAGATTTCAAAAAGAGACATTCATTGGACTTGAATAAGACCGGAATGCTTTTATCACAAATCTGAGAGACGCTCAACAGATTGAATGCAAGCTTAGGTACATAGTTGACTTTCTCCAAGGTAACTGAGCCATTGGAAACTTCGCCTTGACCTATCATTTTTCCTCCTTTCTTGTCTCCGGCGAAAGCCACGTAACCACCATTGATTATTCGATAGTTAGTCAATAAATATTTAAGTCCCGGCATATGTCTGGAGCATCCACTATCAACATACCATATACTTTTTACAACTATAGTGGATGACTCATGCTAGAATATCAGAGAAAAAGTTAACCAGGTGAAGCAGGAACCCAAGTTTGAACAACTTTTGGCTTAGGAGAAACAGATTTCTTACAAAAGAAATTCATTACTAATTGATTTATTCTATTCCCAAAAGAATTTCTATTAACATGTCTATGATGAAGCTGAGGACAGTGCTTAACAACATGATCATCTTTACCACATCGAAAACAATGTGGTTTTAATCTAGGTCTATTCTGTAATGAGGTAGGAATTTTATCGATGCATATTTCCTCATCACATTCAGATAATCTAGAATCATCATCACTGTATGTCTCACATATGTTAACAGGGCTGTCTTTATTTGAAAAAGAATGATTACGTACGTGACAGGATCTCAGCCTCTCGTTTGATCAATCAGATTGGTTTGCAGCGGATTTAGCATGTTAATTAGCAATTATAGCAAGAACATAAAAGATATTGCAAGTAAAAGTACAAACATAGAGAGAGAAAAGAGTTCTGCGAAAAATTAATTGTTCTATTGCTCAACATGTTTCGGCCATTAAAACAGCATGGTTCACCATCCTTTTATAGACGGCAAAAGGATGGTGGTGATGTCCTTTCTCTGACATCAACTGATTATTAAAATTACAACTGACGGAACATAAAACTACTGAAGATGTCAACAGCTGACATCTTACAAAAGTGTTCCTATTACAAGTACTGACAAAAGTAAACTACTGAAAGCCTACAACGACTGAAGAACAAACTCTTCAGTCGTTTGTAACTACTGATACTATAACAGCTGAAGAACAAGCTCTTCA